>JASAND010001518.1:0-76352 GCA_030248195.1 Trissonchulus latispiculum
CCTGCTGCGCCTCAGCGCAGCAGGTCTCTTAAAGTTGCTTAGTGGAACGATTTAGCATGATTCCAACATACATCAACGCTGAATGCATAAAAGCGTGTGTTGCATTGTTAAAGATAGGCACTGCATTCTACAATGTAAACAAATGACTTGATTTTGAATCTGAAACCAGTTCTCAAAAGAAGCGCACAACATTTGAAGACAAGTTCAGACGAAGATTTTTACCAGTTGCTACATTTTCACAATTTTCGAGCTTAATCAGAAACTGAATAATTTAGTTTCTGGTGGAAGTCTTGCAGTAAGTTTAAAGGAATGCTACGAAATTTCTATTTCTGCCAACAAGCATATTTATACTTTAATAAAGCTAAATGACCTCAACCTTTTATTGATATTTTTTCTACCTGAAGACAATTAGAAGACACGCGTCTTACTCCAACTAGAGGTCAATCGTCAGCCAAATCTAGTTAATGATAACAAAAGAGACAGTCTTCTGCGCAGCAGGCCTACAATTTAATGAAATGTTCCACAAAAACTCTTAACCTTTTGCAGACACCTTTGTTTGTTATTGTTTTTGGTTGACTCTAAAAAATACAAATACTAGCCCATGTGTTAAAGATAGAGGAGGCATTCGAGAATTTCAACAACATACATGCATTACACACAACAAAGCCGGGGAATATATTCCGCTCCAGCGAAATAAAAATGGGAACACTGCTAATCCAAGAAACGACGCTACGTACTACCACCAGCCTATTATCTCCAACGCTTCCTAATAATTTAAAGAAATAACTTTCTGATTAATTGACACATCGGCCGAAGCCAAGGTTCCCACTCAGAACTACTGAAAATTATTATTGTTTCTGTGAGAGAAAAATGTCCACGTGTCGGATAGACTTTCCAGCAATAGGCAGACCCTAAGCCGGAGGTAAAATCTTCTGCTCCATAACTTACAGCTTCCAGCACTGACCAATTGGCAGGCTTTCTGATTTTGCAATCCATTAAACAAGCCGGATTTGGAAAGGTTATTACAGGGTTGAGTCTTTTTTCAGATGGTACAAAGTCGTCCCAGGTGGTACAAAATTGTTCCTGGCTGGGACAGATGTGTACCAGCCTGGTACAAAGTTGTCCCAGGGGCAGGATTCTTAACAGGGGCTGGTACAGATGTGTACCAGCCGGTACATATGTGTACCAGCCTGGTACAAAGTCGTCCCAGGGGTAGGATTCTTAACAGGGGCTGGTACAAATGTGTACCAGCCGGTACAGATGTGTACCACCTGGGACAAAGTCGTACCACCGTATTAAGGGAGAGGTGGTACACTAATGTACCGTCTGGTACAATAGTGTTCCATGACCGTAGAATATGTTCCTGAGCACGTAGAAAGTCGTGGTATAGCTCAAATTGCAGCTAGCGGCGCGATCTTGCTTGTGGCGACAGGCAATTCAACAGAAACGGTGATTTGTATCGAATAGTCAAAAAACTTAATATGTCTGAAAGTACAAAAAATTTCAGACAACTTAGTAGGTGTTTTCCAAACTATAACAACCCATACTTTCAGTCTGGTACGCATGTGTACCATGTGGATGCCGTGACTTGTTAGGAATGTACTACGTCCAATGAAGTGAGTAAAGTTAAGATTAAGTTGAGCAACTAATCTCTTATGGCATGACTGGTGAAAGTGGGAGTAAAACGATTAGGATAAAGAGCGAAACTGGGCTTTGTAGATATACCATATCTTGTTCTCACAAGTTCCAAAAACCACATTTTCGAGTTGTCCGATGGCTAACATGAAGCGTCGGGCGGTGGTGCCCATATTTGGGTAGCCATGACTCGTGAGAATGATGAACCACCGGATTTAGTCTACTTTGAAGGATACATGAAATTTTGTGGACGGACAATTCCCAAAAGTGTATCGAAACTATTGTTTCAAAGTCATGGTCTGAAATATGGGTATATGTCAAAGTCTTCTGAACGATTGTCTGAACCGTTTGCGGAGATTTGGGTATCGTTAGAAAGCTCTTGATGCGCTGATTTCAGAACTGCAAGACATTACTTGAACCGTTCAGATATGCGACCTATGCGGCCCAAAAATATCCGATTTTCAGCAAAGTCAAAACTTCCCAAAATTGATTTTTCGAGTTGTCCGATGGCATGCAAGGAACCACTGCGCGGTGGTACCCATATATGCGTACCTGGCATCCATTAGAATGCTAATCCACCGTACTTTGGCTAAGCCGAGGCATACAAGAAATTTTGTGGACGGACAATTCCCAAAAGTGTATCGAAACTATTGTTTCAAAGTCATGGTCTGAAATATGGGTATATGTCAAAGTCTTCTGAACGATTGTCTGAACCGTTTGCGGAGATTTGGGTATCGTTAGAAAGCTCTTGATGCGCTGATTTCAGAACTGCAAGACATTACTTGAACCGTTCAGATATGCGACCTATGCGGCCCAAAAATATCCGATTTTCAGCACAGTCAAAACTTCCCAAAGTTGATTTTTCGAGTTGTCCGATGGCTAACCAGGAACCACTGCGCTGTGGTACCTATATATGCGTACCTGGGACCCATAAGAATGCTAATCCACCGGCCTTCCGTTGAAACACTGCATACAAAAAATTTTGTGGACGGACATTGTCAAAAAGTGCATCGAGACTTTTGGTTCAGAATCTTGGTCTGAAAGTTGGGTGTATGTCAAAGTCCTCTGAACGATAGTCTGAACCGTTTGCGGAGATCTGGGTATCGTTAGAAAGCTCTCGCTGCGCTGATTTCAAACCTGTAAGCCTAAGCCTGATTGGTTGAGATTTGCGACCTGTGAGACCAAAAATGTCCAAATTTCAGCAACATTGGAACCTCCAAAACTCGAGTTTTTGAGTTTTCTGGTAGCTACTATAGACTTACTGTGCAGTCGTTTTCATATTTGCGTACCCAGGACCCATACGAATGTTAATCCACCTGCCTTCCTTTGAAACACTGCATACAAAAAATTTTGTGGATGGACATTGTCAAAAAGTGCATCGAGACTTTTGGTTCAGAATCTTGGTCTGAAATTTGGGTGAAAGTGAAAATCTCCTGAACGATAGGCTGAATCGTTTGTGGACATCTGGACATTATTGGAAAGCTCTTGCTGTGCTGATTTCAAAACCGGAAGCCAAAGTCTGATTGGTTGATATTTACGACCTGTGTGTCCAAAAATGTCCGAAATTCAGCAAAAGCAGAACTTCCAAAAGTCGAATTTTCAAGTTGTCTGATAGCTAACTTGGATTCACTTGACGGTGGTGTCCATATATCCGTACCCAGGACCCATGAGAACACTAATCAGCTGGACTTCTTTTAAAACATTACATACAAAAAAGTTTGAGGAGGGACATAGTAAAAAAGTGAATCGAGACTCTTTGTTAAATTTCTCCTTAATTGTCGTCTGACTTTCGATAGAAACTTTTATTGGGAACATATGTGTACCAAGTACGTCAGCAGTCCGTCTGAATTGGGTTAAAATCTTGAAAGTGGTACACAATTGTACCAAACATGAGACTCTATCAAGAGTCAGACGAATCCCAAGATTGACCTGGTACATATTTGTACCAAGTCATTTCAGAAATCCGTCTGAAACGTGTTCGAATATTGTAACTGGTACACAATTGTACCAGTCTTAAGATTCGAACAACAGTCAGACGAAGTACAAGATTGACCTGGTACATGTGTACCATGTCATTTCAGATATCTGTCTGAATCGTGTAAGAATCTTGCAACTGGTACACATTTGTACCAAAACTAAGACCACAAACAAGAGTCAGACGAAATCTTCGTTTGAGGCAGTACATAATGTGGCCCAAGGTCCTTGCTTCGACTTCGTTTGAAGCGGTACATATGTGCACCAAGACCACTGCTTTCACTAAGCCTAACCCCAAGCCTAAGCCTAACGACCTCAGGAGGCAACAATCCAGAGACGACATAATACGACACGCATGTGCTACTAGGGGGATGCAAGGAGATCGGGGAATGTTACTTCGGGCTCCACGCGATGAAAGGAAGCAGTTTTTGCAGGTTTAAAAATTTTAAAACCGGTGTCTCTTGGAAACGGTATATATTTCGCGAGTAACTAGAAGGTGGTGAAAAACTGAAGTTGCCGCTTCAACTAGGGAAAAGGTCCAACTAGTTCACCTGAATTTTATGGCGTCAGCCGTTTGGCGGCATTAACTTGTTGCAATAACATTTAAGTTGATTGCACATATATAGAAAGCAATTGCCGGAACAAAGCTTGGGCCTGCCTACGATCTGTCAGATACATAACTTGTTGAAATTACAACAGCCAGCGGTTGATTCGTCTTACTAACGTTAGAGCCCTGGGCTTGGTACCTAGTTGTACCAGCCAGATACAGTATCTTAGGCTTCGGCTTTTACAGAACTTGTTGAAATTACAACAGTCAGCGGTTGATTCGTCTTACTAACGTTAGAGCCCTGGGCTTGGTACCTAGTTGTACCAGCCAGATACAGTATCTTAGGCTTCGGCTTTTACAGAACTTGTTGAAATTACAACAGTCAGCGGTTGATTCGTCAGACTGATGTTAGAGCCCTGGGCTTGGTACCTAGTTGTACCAGCCAGATACTGGATCTTAGGCTTCGGCTTACAGAACTTGTTGAAATTATATACATGAGTCAGACGGTTGATTCGTCTGACTCTTGTTAGAGTACGTAGCTTGGGACGTATGTGTACCACAGAAATAACTGAATAATGAGACTCGAACAACATTCAGACGTCTGAAATTCTGAATTTTCAGACACTCAGACGGTGCGAAACTGGTCTGAAAAATTTTTTCAGACGTGTTTTTCGGAGGCCTCTAGAGGTCGATGGTGTGAACCAATTTTGTCAGTTTTGGGTGCGCTGGAAAGACCAGATTGAGCTCGTTAAAATGAGCTATTACATGTCCCAAATGGTTCAGACATGCGTCCACAGCGGCCGTCTGAAAGTCGTCTGAATCGTCTGAAAATCGTCATTTTAACACTGTCTGAAAGTGCCTCCGTGTAATAGTCCACCAACGTCAATGCAGAGCTAGCAGAGCTATTGATAAGCCTGATATGGAAGTTCAGCAGATGGCCCTGTGGTGTAGTGGTTAGCACGTCTGACTCCAGATCAAAAAAACTATGGTTCAATCTCCGGCAATTCTTTACTTTTGTTTTTCCTACCACACTGCCGAGGTAATGCAGCTTTTACACTCAGTGACTCCAATCCTTGCAAATCTTCAGCAATATGCTGAGGTCTACGCGTGCGTCCTATTTATGCGAACAGCATGAAAGAGGTTTCGTCAGCGATTTATCGGCATATAAACTGTATACTTCTATCGGTATTCGATTTGATTAACAAGGCACCTAGCAACAAACTGCGGCAGTAATATTGGATCAAACACACTGAAACCCCTCTGCGCCATAAATTTTGAGCTTACATAGGAGTATCACAAAAACGTTCAGCTTCCGAAAAAAATTGGTTAAAAGCTAGTGTTGTGCGTTAACCGGTGCTATATATTGGCCGTCGGCAGAGAACATTTCAGCCAGTTGGCTTGGCCGGCCATCGACCAATGGGCAACTGCCAACTGGCTGGCCGTCGGCCGTTGGCTGGCCAATGGCCGACTGTTGGTCAAGCTCATATTTACTAATTTTATGCGTCAACTGTATTGCAAAATTTAATTCTCCTGCATAATATCGCGGACAGGTTGTATTATAAACGTTACAGTATATACATTACTAGGAATTTTCAGCTTACCTGCAAAAGATGTTGATATATACTTGGTTCCAACTTTTCGATACGGACGTACGCATTTGTCGCAGTTAGCGTTATTTTCCAATAAAGTTTGCTAATCACATGGAAGCTTCAATTGTGCTGACAACTTAGTTTTTAAATTTGTATAGTGGTCAACGTTTCGTCAATTCATTGTATATATTCCTGCAGTAAAATTAAAATTACCTCGAATTACCTCGCTCAGACTTGAGCTAAACGTTTGAAAAAATCATTTTGAATAAAGTTAAATTAGTTATGAACTGTATACAAACAAAAATAGTAAATTCCAGCTAGCCAAGGTTGGCAAATCGCTAAACAACGGCCAATGGCCGGCCAACTTCAACCTCCACGGCCAAGCCAAGCCAAGCCAACCAAGGAAAATTTCGGCCAATCCCAATTCCCAACACTATACTAAAAAGCTAAACATTTTAACAAGATTTCATCCATTACTGTTACTGCGACTACTCACTAGTTTATGCGGCCTAGCTTACGGCTAACTTATTCTTATTTGTGATCAGAGAAATTACAAGTTAACTCCTTTTCTTGGACCTCCAAATGGCGCTAAGCGTTTA
Source organism: Trissonchulus latispiculum (assembly GCA_030248195.1). Taxonomy (NCBI): domain Eukaryota; kingdom Metazoa; phylum Nematoda; class Enoplea; order Enoplida; family Ironidae; genus Trissonchulus; species Trissonchulus latispiculum. The sequence continues at coordinate 6,345 of JASAND010001518.1, forward strand.
TCCCGCCGACGATCATGTAGACTTTTTCCCACCCTATGATGTGGCACAAAACCAAACTTTGGACTTGAAAAATGAGGAAACGGCTCCTGTAAGTACGAGAGTTTTTGAAAAATCCTTGGACTAAAATTAAATTAAAAATTAAAAATTAAAAATGGAAAACAGCTGAGAATTGAACCCAGGACCATATGACCAGGAGCCGAACTAACTAACCACTGAGCTACGTCTATGAGGCAAAGAGTTTGAATTTATCTCTCACAGGAGTACTGGCTACTCAGTAACCGACAATGAGTACTTATAGTGGACGAACTAATTTCGTACAAAGCTATCTGATTCTTGTAACCGAAGTTTATGACATCAGAAACTATGTAAATGCTCAGGACTGGTAAATTAGTGTTCGACGCAGTACCCTAAAATTCTGAGTTCATATTGAAAGTTAAACAATGTTGGTTGTCTACCCAAAGGGGTGTAATGATAGAACTGAAAGAAATAATTGACACTGCATCACCTCCGACCCGAAGAATTCGGGCCTGAGGTGGGGATCGAACCCACAACCTTTGCCGATCTAGTGTGACGTCACCGCAAACAAATGAATTACAGTTGGTAATCACATTTCAGCCATGCGTGCGTGCAGGCAAGAAATAAAAATATTTTATTAGTTTATTTTATTATTAACTAATCATATATTGACTTCTAGCATTTTTGACCCTGAGTTGTCAGAAAATCATGTCACAACCCAGCGGGTCTATCTTTAAAAAGAAAAAACTAAATTTTATTTTCATTTTCTTTCGCACCAATTTTTTCAAACTTCCATTTTCGATTTCAGGTAATGTACAAGATCAAAACGACGGACAATTCCCGATTTCGGGTGGAGCCACCGGCCGGACTGGTGAAAGTCGGCGAATCGGCCCAGATTAAGATAATCCTCCTGAAACTGAGTCAAGTTTCATCGGATAAAGAGCGCCAAGATCACATTTCTGTCTATTCTTCTGTGGCCCCGCCCGGAATGCTGTCCCTTCACAAGACCTGGGAATACGTGTCGAAGTATGCCACAATTTTCAAGAAAGAACTGAAAGTGGTCTACAATATGGAAAAGGCCCAGGAGATGTAAAATTGGTGACATTTTTTTAGAAATTGAGCAAAAATTTGTGACGACTCGTCTTATCAGCGATTGGTTTTGTAATGCTTAAAGCAAAAGGTGTAACTAAATTACTCTAAAAGTGAATTTCTGACCAGTATAATTGCTGCTTTCTTGAATAAATAAGCAACAAGTCAATTTTAAATAAAGTAAAAAAGTAGATTTCGAAGAGCAGTGTATCTATGTAGCATATAATTGTATGGGGATTTTATTACAAGATTTTAATATCGATTATTATTGAACACATTGATATACTTTACTACTGGTAAACAATCCAAGCACAATTTTTACAATTTCTTACACGTACAATAGTGATGTAATCAGTTGAGGTTTGTTGCTTCACGAATATAAAGTCAGAGTTGTCCTGTATGCTGTAGATACGACTTTTGATAGAAATCTAGTTCCGCCTTAGTCGGCTCTGAAACAAGAAAAAATTTACCGATTTCGTAACGCAGAATGATCAAAATGTAGAATTACAGATGGTAGAAAGCGAGACAATGGCGACAAAATTTGAACCGAAATGAAAGCCTCTGAGCTTAAGCCTATTATCAGATAGGAGATTTTTCATCCATTAGAAAGCGATACAAACTTAGTCCATCCAATAATAACTAAATTTAGTCCTAGTTCATTCAAATGACAACATTGAGCTCATAACAGGTGGGTATTACAAAATCATGTCAGAAAATTCGCAAAATGTAGACTGGATAATTGATTTTATATTCAACCTAGTACTGATAATAATTAACTAGCTCATCGCATACTAACTGCTAAGAAACAAGCCTAACTCAGAAAGACCACAGGCTTTCTAACTGCATAAAGCATGTAATCTAAAAGCATGTCAAATCTCTGCGTGCTTAAATGCAGTAAAATTTACTTCTAATCCAACTAAAGCAAAGATTCTAGGCAAGAAAAACTAAAAATTATAACTTAATAAAATTATAAAATACAATAAAAATTATTATTTAAGGTGGTGATTCCTTATGGGCACATATTGTTGGTTGACGGCTCAAACCAAGATGAAATCTGATCAAACTTTCCAAAATAAGTTCATTTGGTGTTCTAACACCCTCCGCGCAATCCCGATTCAAAAATTCGAGATTTCCGTTAAGGACGGTTTTCCCCAATTTCCGACGGTTGAGCTGCATATACTATACTCATTTGAAAGATCTCGTTACGCTCTACATTCTTGCTTTTGGAAGCAACTTTCTAGCTCTTCTCTAGTGTGAGATATAGCCGAGTTTCTTATTTTGGGGTTGAAAACCTGTAAGTTTTGCAGAAATCGAATAATCCACGATTTCTTGAGCTACGCAAGCTGTAAAATTAAACTGAGGGTATCGATTTGAAGGTCTCATCGAGGCCGATTATCCGAGGCATGATGATCTTTCAACTCCTATCCCGTTAGCTGCTATCATAAAAAATGTAGTTTTTGCAAAAACATGACCAAAATTTTTCTAGCGATTGTGGAGCATTTACTATACAAGCTAGAGGGTTGCCACTTAGACATGTTTTACACAAAAATACCCAGGGACGCTTTTTTAGTTGCCCCGCTTGCTGCTTTCTAGCTAAAGTGGCCGCTTGCTGAAGTTGCGAAAAGTAGGCAAAATCCATGTTGCGCAAACATTTTAGCTTATTTCTTCATAACGAAGAGTGATTTCATGATAATTAAAAAAGGGTCCCCAGCTATTTGATAGTGGAATCGAATGATGTAGCCGATACCTCACGAAAAAATTTACTTTAGTCTGCAAAAATCTGGAAAATTAAAGAACTTCGAAAATCCAGGAAAATAGTTTCCAAAGACTGGAGTTAGTTTCATTGCAATCATTAGAAAGAGAAAATGTTAAGCTCCATTCTGATATAAAAATAGCTTCTTAACTCCAACTAATGAATGAGTAATAAGGGTTCAAAGTTGATGTCTCCAAAAGGAATCACCACCTTAAAGCAAGAGTCTATGATAGGAAGAACTGGAACATGCAAGAAAGAAGCAGTCAAAGACACATTTGAACAGGCATAAGGCTATGGTGGCTATTTTGGTGGCTAGATTCAGTCAATTGCGAATTTAACTGAGCATTCAGTCAAATTATAAATTTGACTGAGCTTACCAAGCCAGATTTATTTTTGCAATCAACGCGCTAAACGATTGGCCTGAATTATTATACTTTCACTGTGTCCTGTCTCACTCTTCCTATCATGGACTCTTTTATAAGAAAAATTGTTGCATTGTTGGCGATGAAATCAGTTCTGCCGTCCAAAGCCAAAAAGTCGTAACTAACATTTTGGCCAAAATGGAGTTATGACCAACTACATACACAAAATTTTATGCTGAATTTAACTAGCTATATTAGAACGACGTATCTTCATAGCATCTGTAGTAATAAACTTGGCAGAAAAACATATCTGCAATTATGGATTGCAAGACAAAGCCAGAAAGTCGTATCTGAAATTTAACATTGCACATACGGCTTTATGGCTTCGGCAACATAAGCTGCAGATAATCGAAATACCCAAGGACTACGTGTGCCAAAAGACGTAACTGCCATCCTGCGCCAATTTTGCCTATATGTACAAAAATAAATATTCTGATAGATAAATCCAGTCAAATAGTATCATTTTACACAGTGGTCACAAATTTAAATTGATCTGATGAAAAAGAGTAGCACAATTTACATAAATGGTCATAGCAAAAATCAGTAAAAATGTAGTTACGTCTTTTTGGATTTGGACGGCAGAGTTGTCGAACTATGCTTCCTGTTTAAGGCTTGAATTTTGAGGGAAATGATTTTGACAGATCTAAAACTGTAGGTATTCTTGCCTGTATCGATATTACCAAAACCTAAAAAAGCCAACAAGAAGCATTGTTCTAAACTAGATTACATATCAAATATTGCATATTAAATACATATTTTTTGACAATGATTGCACCTGCAGAATTAGCATTAACTACGAACTAGGTAAAGACTAAATAACAAAGCTTCATTTAAAATATGGTCACAGTGCATCAATTACAGTGAAATTAGTCGCTTTTTGATGCGCTGGTGCAAACCCAGTTAGAAACACACTGTTATTCTAAGCCTTATTACCAAGAGTCCATAATGTTGCGTAACAGTGTCAGACCACAAAAAACGAATGTTCTTCAGTTTGGGGGCTAGCCGAAAGTGGTCCTCGTTGCTGGGGGGGGGTCGTCAATGCAAGCAAAGATAGATTAATTCTGATTGTCCGTTGGCGACCCCCCAACCGGGCACCACTTTTATCGCTCCCCCCAAGCGTGGTCCCTTGTCGGAAATAAGCGGAAACTACCGCAATCTCTTGCTATACCTCCTCTAAACGAAGGAGTTTCTGCAATCTGGCTGTTGACGACCCCCTCCCCAATGGGAACGATATGGTCGAACAGAGCGACCGCTCCCCACACTGGGAACATTTGCGTATTGTTGGCGGAGCACTGGTACGCAATGCAGTTAAGAGAAACCCTCCGGTGGCTTATACTCTTCTTTGTAATAATGGTGCAATTATGCACTTTTTTAATAGGAAACAGATCAATTTCGACCTAAATATTTGTGAAATTGTCGAAAATGTTAAAACTTGAAAACGTTAGCAATAGAAATCAAACCTTCAATCAAAATTGATACACATTTCCTCACTAATAATGCATACGAGTATGACAAGTATCATTCTCTGTGTAGCACAAGCGTGACGCACCTTACCGGCCTCCCTTCCCGCAAATTGGACCCTGGTAAAAAATTAATACCTGTCGAAACGGGGTATGTGCTGATTCGCTCTGTCTTTACGTGTTGAAATTCGAAAACGCAAGTATTGTGTACTAATTATTTGTGACCTCTTCGAGCTTTAGAACATTGGCATAGCGGTCGAATTTCTTTACAAGGGTCCGATTTGCGGAAGGGGTAGCCAGTCGCTAGCGTGCAGAGGATGTGTCACGATCACGCTTACACTACATAGCTTACGATACTTGTCATGCTCTTATGTATTATGTACTCTTGCTAATACTAAGCACTGGACGAACACTGCACAAATGTGCACTACAACTGGCACAGCACACAGGGAGGGGGAGTTTATACTATGTCTACGCAATTCTAACTAACTTGACTCGCAATCGGGGGGTAGCAGGTCAGAAAAAATCTCAACCGGGCTAAATACGAAGAATCTAACTGCGCAAGCAGCAGCCCCCCCCCGACCATTCCCATGTTAGTAGCAAAGATGCATGAAACTCACGGCACGGCAAAAGTGTCTGTCAGTGCGAGAGGTTAAGTGCAAGCTAACTGGGTAGTTTTTCCGGTTCCTATTTAGGCACGGCTGGTGAGCGGGGGCTAACCTCTATCTAACCTCTTGCCCATGGAGTAGTACCGTTTGCCGGTGTAGATGTCCATATACTTATAGGGCGAGGGCATGTAGAAGTTGGAGTAGCGCATGCTGGACAGCAGTCTGCTTCGGCGGCTTCGACTGGGAAAGTAGTAGTCCATCATGCCCTGCGGGGATCGATAGAACGATCCGTACTTCATGCTGGACAGGAGACTGGATCGGCGATCCCGATCTCCCTCCAGATCGCCGGCTGAAGCGTCGGCGCCGAGCAGCCGGGCCAGGGCCTCGATTTCTGCCGCGTCCAGTTCCTCCTGACCCTCCTCGGCTGACCGGCGTCGACGCCTCAGTGCGTCCCAGTAGTAGCCGTCCATGGGGCCGCGGAAGGCGCCTAGAACAAGAGGTAGCATTGTGTTAAGAAACGTCATGCATATACAGTCATGGATGTACTGGACAGAAATCTCCTTAGCAGTCAGGGTTTGTGTTACATTTGCGCCAGTCCTAGTAGTGAAGGTAGTGCCTGTGGTTCGACCCGTCAGGCCTGCTTATTACGGTGAACGTAAACGTAAAGGTAAAGGTTTACCGTCTATTGGTGTATATATGTGCCGGTGCTCATCGCACTACGGAAGAAAGTAGTGTAATAAAGCTTAAAGCCTTGAAGGGCCGGCCACCTTCCACGGATGCAGTCATCATTTCAGATGACACTCCTGGCTCTACGGCTGAGAATCCGGGGACGAGCACCGGCACCCCTTGTCCATGAAGCAGGGATAGAGGTATCCTCCAGGGGTCACCTTATTTTTACCTTTAATAAGCGTCATAGGTCATGCGGATGCTTGAAATATTGATACTTTTTCTAAAATTGGCTTGCGGTTTCTTCATTGCTAGCCAAGTCTATTCCTTTTTCATCAGATTAAAAAAACTGCAGCAGTATTTGCTGTAACCAGCTCCAAACTTTTTTCATAGGATCTACCTATTTTTAGGAGCTGAGGTTTAGGTGTCGATGCTGTTTTTACCGATTTTTATACGAAGGCTAAACGTTAATCGAATTCCAGTTTCAGCTCATTCCACTGACGCAGTTGTGGTTCAGTTGGTACAGACGTCTGCACGTTAAGCAGAAGATCGTCGGTTCGAGATACGCATCGACTTTCGGTTGTGCGGAACCTTTTTAACTACAAAGGATCGTTTTGAACTATTTTAGAAATTTTGGCTTTGTCTTACCTAATTCGTCTTCTGAGCTGTCAGATACCTAAAGCATAAAACAAAAAACGGATACCAAACGTTTCAGGAGCCAATTCAGAACAATTAAATTAACATGTAATTAAATGGTAAGGGAAGGTAAGGGAAGGTAAGGGAAACAGAGGAATTTCATAGCTCAAATGATTTGGAAATTTTAGTTTTAGTTCGGTGGTGTAGTGGTTAGCGCGTCTGACTGCAGATTGGAAGGACCGAGGTTCAACTTCCGGCTGGGCCAATTCTTTACTTTCAATCCTGAGTGAAAAGCTGTACCTCCTCTAAGCTTGCTTTTTCCCTCTTCCCGGAAAAGGGCCGTGTTGCAAAAGATTCTCCTAAGCATAGGAGCGCTTTAGCGTAACTGCTCACTTAGGAGAATCGGGTACACCTTTATCTTGGCTAAATATTTGAACAATTAGCACTTGAGAGTGCTTTATGAGCCCGATTTTGGGCTCCTAATTTTAAGAGCCGATTTAGGAGGTCTCTTAGTTTAGGAGCTCTTCGCGAAACACCATTCTCCTAACTTTTCTCATAAGTAGTAAACTTAGGAGCTCTTAGCGCTATGAGCCCTTTGTGAAACGTCCCACCACTCCTAACTTTTCTCCTAAGTTAGGAGCAATGCCAGCCAAACTTAGGAGAAATCTTTCGAAAAGGGTTTAGGAGGTCTCATGCCTCCCTCCTAGACAGCTCCCAGACATCCTCCTAAGTAAGTACCCTCCTGGGAGGATATTTAGGTGAATCTTTTGCAACGCCCTCCCCCCAGGTTTATTGGTCCTTTGGACAGCTAATCTCAACGGCTGGACAATCTCAATCATAATCTAAGTAACGGTCGTTTGAATGTTCGCTTAACTCAGCATCGCCGATCTAAAGAGAAAAGCGTCTTCATGACACTAAATCATCCAATGCTCAGGTGGGATTTGATCAAGCCCTCAACGTTTTATTTAATTTACTAATAATTTAATTACTTTTCCATCCAAAATCTTCACATCTATCAAAGCACTGTGTACGGGAAGCAGGCATGTTCGAGCAGGCGGGTTCGATCCCCGGCCCTTCTGCTCCGGAGTCAGACATGCTAACCACTACACCGCGAGACCATCAGCTGAACTCCCATATCAGGCTTATCAATCTTTCCTATGACTGCTTCCCTTACAACTACTGCACAAAAGGATAAATCCCACCAAGAGCCGCTTTTGAAGGGCAGATACGCATGTTAGGATTATGCTAACCTGATCAGATTTAGAGGCTTTGTTGCTAGATTTTTCGTCGTCTGTTTTTTGTTCGGGCTGGGCTGGTGCTGCGGAATCTTTCTTCTTTTTGGCTGCGGCGTCATCTCGTTTCACTAAAATATAGAAAAATGTGATTAAAATAAAATTCAAACGCATAAAATCAAAATTCGAATCAAAAATCGACGCAGGCAGCGGATCAGTATTTCAACAAGACCTGCATCAAACAGACAAATATTGCTAAGAATAATCAATTTGTTTAATTAAGACAAAAATTTAGATTAAGTAGTACCAGTGGTAATTACTTATTAATAAAGATTAATTAGAGCTGTGAACTAACTTCTGAGGAGATCTTGAGACTGCGGGAGGGCGTCAGAAATAACAACAATTACAAATAGCACAGTAAAACAATAGAATAATTTCCCAGCACCCATTTTAAGTATGACCTCCTGAAATATGTAAATGACTAAAAGTAGCAATAAATCTGTTAATTAGCTATCCAAAATTTATGGAAAGAATTGAGCTAGGATATTGTGTTGTATGAAAATTCCTGGGGAATAAACCCGGAAAGTAAAAATAGGCTTGGACTCGAACCAACTGTAAGGGAAGCAGGCACACGAACGACTGATAAGCCTGATATGGGAGTTAAGCTGATGGTCCCGACTAGAAGGGCCGTGGTTCGATCCCCGGCGGGACCAATTCTTTACTTTCCATCCTGAATGAAAAGCTGAACCTCCCCTGTCCCTTCTCTCTCCTAGGTACTAGTGTCGTTGGTACAAGGGTGCCTGACACCTCCCATCTTGGGCTTATCCTCGGTTTCCTCTTGGTTCACCAGCCTGGTTGTTCAACACTAACCAACTGAGCCACAGCAGGATTAGTTGAATGACAGAGCCCGCAACCCCAAACGACGGCTATTTCTACGACCGTTTCTGGTCTGAAAAATATTTCTGACCAGATTGCAATGAAAAATCATGTGCTGTTAAAAATTTTTTGGTTTTCCGAAACCTGGTCAAAGGCAAATTCCAAAAACCCAGAGAAACCTGAGAGCATGTTGATATACACAGTTGATGAAAAGCTGTTTACTAAAACTGACACACAAAGAGAGAGGGGTAGAAAGGAGCCTTCTTTGACTGGGGTTAATGCTAAGAGGAAAAAAAGTGGGGAAAGCCAAATTTCGCTTTCCCCCAGAAAATCCCGGAGGACAGGTTTGATTGGCATTTTATGATCCAACTTATCTTCAAAGTTTCCGCAGTCTATAATGAAACATCAAACTTTCCCCAACCCTTATACTTCGCTGATTACATAGGACTTGTTAGTGGGGTATAAAGTTCGCATTTTCTCTCCGAAAATTTGTCCAAAACTACCTAATTGAATGGGTTTAATCTGGTTTTGCCCCCAAAACCAAAAACTCCGTTTCGCTGCTTGAATTGATCACAGTTTTGTGTGCTACAAAATTATTCAGGTTCAGGTTTTGAAATAGGGGGCTAGTTGGGAACAAATTGGCTTTGGCTAATTCATAACTTTGTGGCACAAAATTGTTTCAATCCAGTGGGGGAGGGGGGAGTAGTTCCGAACCGAGCTCAAAGCTGAGGAAAAGCATTTGCCTAAGTCATGAAATGGCAAAAGGTCACAAATGTCTATTTAAAGTAGGTCTGAAATTAGCTTCCTCCTGTCCTCTTGTGAATAATTCCGCCTCCAAATCAGAGAAGGAAGCTGAAAATGGAATATGGGATTTAAGTGTAACCTAAACAAAGGTCCGAGTCATGCTGCAAGGAAGCCAACTTACTCAGCAAAAAAAACTGGGAAAATGAGATTGCATGAAATAAAAAATGAAATGAAAAATAAAAAACTGAAAAAAATTGCACGGAGAAGAACCGATCAGTACCAAACTTGGGTGAAAAAATTTAGTCAGCAAAAACTTGGAAAAAATGATACTTTTATCATAAAGTATTATGAAACAAAAAATTATAACATTTGGGTATGTATCAAAAATGCGTTGCAAAAAATTGAAGGGGGTCGTCAGTCAAACCTACAATACATAGCAGTGAAATGTCAGATCCTCACGAGTACGGAAAGTTGCAATAAACTTAACGGAACCGTGTCACCAAAGCTGTAGCTGAGTGGATAGCTCGTCTGACTACGGTGCAGCAGCTCGATGGTTCGATCCCGGCCCTGGACACTTTTCTTCACATCTTTCAATCCTAATTTCAACTCAACTCAACAAACCAAAATTCAGCGAATCTGGAGACAATATTTTCAGCAAAAAAACTGTCCCAGCTGAGAATCGACCGACAAAATCAAGCCAGTACGTGCTCGGATCTGTTACACATAATATAGAGTAAGTGTATATATATATATATATATACATACATTTAGCACTAAAAATTTTGGAAAATGACCCGAAAATAGTGCAAAACTTGTACCGGTCGGCCTCACCTGATCAGAAAGAAGCCCGACCTGTCAGCAGCGCTACCGGGGACTGTCCCAAGTCAAGAGCACAGGACCATTAACTTAGCATTAAATCTTTCAGTTAGAAAGGATTTACTTATTGTCCCAGTGTCAGTGGGCTGCAGAGAGTCACATAATTACTCCTACGGAAAGGGTCTTTATCTCGGCACCGTTGAAGGCAATAAAAACTGTGACAAATTGCAGAAAATTGCCACCAATTAGTCTGTCACAAGACTCTGACGCTGGCATAGTGCTAATTAGATGGAGTTCTAACAGGCTATCAGCTTCATAAGCTTACTTTATGCTGCAGATTTGACACACCTAACTTGGAAGTCTTTGGGTCTCAGGTGCTGAAGTGACAAATTGTCAAAATTTGTCGGCCCGGCCCGCCAAAAGAAAGATTCCAAAATTTTACTAGCAATATTATTTCAAAGGCTTCAATGCAAGATGGAGAGGATAAATTATGCTACGAAATGTTAAATTTTGTGATAAAATAACCAGAATCAGTAAATGTGTAGCTAATTTTAGCGATTTTACAACATTTTCTAGAGTTAATCCGGCCTGTTTCGGCCCGCTCCGGCCCGCAGTTAAAAACTTTCTCGGCCCGGCCCGGCCATGCCCGCGGGCCGGGTCGAGCTGGGCCGGGCCGGTCCGACGGGCCGAAATGCTCATCTCTAGTGACAATTTCATTTCTTACATTACAGTAACTGTAGCAATATCCTGGCACTGTGTCTGCAGGCGTGCAGAACTGGCAATTAAAACAAGAAAGATAACACTTTATATATAATTTTATTATTAGCAGAATACCATCATTAGGTTTCTTTTCTTGTTTCTTTCTTTTACGAGAGTTTTTCTTATCCGACTCTGCCAAGTGTTGGGACAAGCTGTAGCCAAATTAAAGGCCGGTTCACACGCTCAAAGTCTCGACAAATTAATTTGATCAAATTTTTTGACAGCAAAATATTTGATCAAATTGCCTGTTTACACTGTCAAAATTGCATCAAATAATTTGACCAAATTTTGATCGAATTTGGCGCCAGTTTGAATTTCCGCGCAGTAGAAAATTTTCAGTCAAAATCGCAAACTAGCGTTTTTCTTGTTATCTCAATGTGATTGTGAACCCAAAGCTAAACGCCCTTTGGTCAGATGTTGATAAAAATCTAAAACGATTTTACAGTTTCAAAAACTTTTCATTCGCGATTTTTAAATATAAAATATTTCATCAATTTTTTGAACATTTGGCAAAATTTTAAATTATTTATTCATTTAATTCAAATTCAAAGTATATTTAATGAAAGTATATGCTATTATAGTCCTGTGATTTTGCCCATTGTGTTGAAAGACCTTAGAAAAACTGTGTGTGTGAAGAAAACAAAAGACTATGCTTTAAATTGATTTACGGCCACGTGATACACGTGGTAAAATGTCATTGGACAAGCCGTCAAATATTTGATGGTTTTTGCGCACTGACCAAACCAATTTGATAGTTTGACAGCAATTTGATGGCAAATTTGACGGAATTTGATGCCCGTTCAAACCATCAAATTTGGTCAAATTGCAAGTTTGGTCAAATTTGATCAAATTTATTTGACGAAATTTTGATCGTGTGAACCGGCCTTAACATTTGTAGGGCCTTTTGAAGTAATGGTAGAGTAGGGTTAAAATTAACTCAATCCTTTTCAGGAAAGAGTCAAAAGGGAAAGGCGAGCATGAGTGGAGGTAGAACGAGTTAAACTGGTTAATTTTAACTCTGTTCTGTCCTTACTCTACTCTACTCTACTCTACTCTACTCTACCCTTTCTTGAAAAGGCTCAAAAAGAGGACGTTGCATTTGGGTGTTGGCCAATCAAAATAGAGTGAACTTTCAACAAAGCACGTTGTTGGGCATATGTTTTATATATGTGAATGAACTGAAATGCATTTGATTAGCTACTTGTAGCTAGTTGCTAGTGATACCAAGATGAACTTAGTTCAAACGCATATAAACACATGGTTAGCAACGGTCAGCAGTAAACCACGCCAGAGATTTCGACCTCAATGTGCCGAGCATCTCTCGGTCTGTCAGTACAGTGTGGTACTCTTTGGATCAGTTATTCTAGGTATCACCAAATGAATAGGACAGAAATAATGAATCATGACAGAAAGTGGAATTATTTCTCGTCAGACTGCAGAGTAAACAGAATGAGAACTTGTGCGTAAGCCTTACCTAATTACAACCATTCAAAGTTTAACATGGAGTTCCAGAAACTGATTCAGTTGATAACATTTTTGCTAGGGATCATTGCTGTCTGGTTTTTGACTAGCATAATCAATTATTCTAGGATATGGGCTGGTTAGCAGCATCATTAATTAGATTAATATTGTTTTCATAAAGCATAGTATTTTGGCATTCACGTAAATTTACGTCAGCCTACAAACTTTCTTCCGGAACAGAAGTGGAAGTTTGAAAACTAACCGTTTTCAAAACATTACACCAGTTTTAGCTCTGGAATTAAGTTGATGAAAATACAAGAAAACTGAATTCAAGTTTATATGGTTTTCATGGGCAGGGCTCATGAATAGGCCCATAGGAAAACATGGTAGAGAGACTTAAACTACTTAAATTTAACTTAACTACTTAAAATCAGCTACTTAAAATTTAAAAGCTCCCGTGACAAGAAAAGGACAATCAGTTAACCTTAAGCAGAAACTCAGGGTCTTATCTGGTTTCCCCCACCACTCGAAGTTCCTAAAATTCGACCAAATACGCTGAAATTTGGTATGGATATGTTTTCGACCATGCTGAGGTCAAATATCCCCAATATATTTCGTTTTCGCGACATTTTTGATTGGCAAGGGTGGACAAGGGAAATCGAAAATCGAAAAATGTTTTGTCTGATTTTGCTATAAAATTGTAAACAGTGGTAGTCAGGGTGGAGAAAGCGGCTCTGAAATCATATTTTTCATTCAGCTTTTTGTTAGCTCAATAAGCTTACACTTTAGCTTACAATCTTAGCTTTTTTAGCAAGCGGAAAGTTGAATCGAAACAGGATTTTAGATTCTTGTTCTGTGACCCCGAAAATCCCTGTACACAACTTCAAAAGTAAAGTCATAGACAAGAACATTTTTGGTTTCCCTTGGTTCCCTCATGCGAACCGAAGAAATCGAAATTAGCGAAATCGAAAAATTGTGCGACTTTTAAACTCAGCGTGGCAGAAAACATATGTACTAAATCATATTTTAGCTCATTTGGTCAACTTTTATGTATTTTGAGCGGGGGAGTGGGCAGTGGGGGTTAAACGAGATAAGACCCGAATCGTATACAATTATTAATTACGAATTCCAATTAATTGCTGTCTCATCAACTGTGATTCCAACCGGTCAAAGTGTCAGAGGACCTTGGAGTTGACACTCAAATAAATTCTTTATTATGGTAACTCCAGATTTGGCCGGTTGCCATTAACATAGACTTAAATTAAAAAGGGAGGAACAAGAAAAAGTGGACTTTGAAGAGGGCGTAGTACGCCCCCTTTCAGATTATGAATGAAAACAAGAAGAGAAAACTTGGAGACATTCAGGTCTGAGTTAAAGGTAGAAAACGAGCGAAATAAATTAATGACAAAGGTCGTTTGGTGGAGTCAAAAGCCCAGAGATAGGGGAGCAAAGAAGGTAGGGTGGGGGGAGAGAGCTAGAGTAGGCGTACACACGGACATTTGAGCCAATCTAAGCTACAAACTAGATGGAAATAAACTTAAACCTAACGGGTCTAAGGGGGCTCCCTTTTGAGAAGCACCCCTAACGGAGGGAACACAGCCCGAAAGAATGGAAATAGTGTTCAAAGTTATTGACAAACTTTCTGCCCCTTGGCTTTCAGACTTCAGGATTCTGGAGAGACTCTCTCCAAACGGTAGCCTCCTCGCTTTAATCTAATCAGAATGCGGCAACGGAAAGAGTTTCAGGAGTGTCCAACTTGATATCAGTTTGGCGCTGCTCAAGAGTGCTCTAGAAAGCAAAGCACGGACAGCATCGATACCCTGATTTTAGGGAGGAGAAATGTCCGACCCCCAAAATCTGGCAACCTATTGTCTGGAAAACCGAAAACTTTGGTAACTTTTATTAATATTTCCCAAACATTTTCCAATCAGTGACATAAATTGTTTGATTGTCAGTATAAATTTGCGGACTTTATGATTTTATTTTAACATTTTATCAGATTTCCCAAAAATATTTGGACACATTTTTGAAAACATTCACTTAACACTGGATCCCCACAACCCATAGGGAAAAGCCCAAATCGCGAAGTGGGCCCAGCGGCCCCCGGGCCTCGACGCCGCCCCTGGGTAGAGCACCAATGATATAGAAGTTATGTGCCTCTAACCTCACGGTTCTATGGTGTAATGGTAGCATTCCAGGCTGCAAGGCGGAAGGTACGTGGTTCGACTCTGAGCAGAACAAAATCTTAACACTGCCGACTTGTGAGTTTTCAATAGAGCGATCCAGTTGTGCCTGTGCTTGTGCTTGTACTTGTGTGGTAGTGTGAACCGGGCTCTAGATAGCTCCAGCGGATAAATTCAATGTGCTGCAGCAAGGGTACATAATAACTAAGAGTGTGACAAGCGGTTAAGTATGTGCTTGGCTGCAGTAATAAGGTTTTCCAAATCTGTCCGGACGCAACTTCACACCTGACTTTAGGCTTTTTCCTGAAGACAAACAAGAAGACTTGAGGATAACAAAAATTTAACAGCGCCCGTGGCAAGAAAAGACAAGAGTTCAAATGCTAATGATTGAGCTTTGTTCGTTCACCTAGGGCTATCTTTTCAGAATAAGATAAGAGAAAGCCAAGAAAAGGCCTGAGGGACAGATTATATCAAAAGTAGCTGATACAAGAGAAAGAAGAAGCCTTCAAGTGAGGAAAAACCGGTAGCTATGTGTAATTAGGGAGACACTAGTTGGACAGATCTCTACGTCAGACATCTAAGACGTGCTATGACGCAAAATATCCATGAACCGTAGTTTAATCAAATAGATTGAAACTCTCCAATATTGCTGCAGCACCTAATAATAAAACTTTTTTTATTCTGTACATATGTGTCAAACAATGATAAATTTAGGGCAAATGTTGCCAAGGCGACAGTGAATGTACTAGGTTCGCCTGAGACGTGCTGCTAAAATTTATAGGATTTGGCGAGAATCGAACCAGGGACCTTCCGATCTGTAGACGAGAATGCCAACCACTACGCCACAGTTGTGAGAAATAATAGGATATAAATTCTCGGTGCTGCTGTCTCTCGCTGGTTAGGAGCAACGGCTCAGCTCTCAATGATTTCATAAGGTGTTAGGCAGTTGCAATGAAGGGAAATCATGCTTCACCAAAGGCCAACAGTAGGACCTTTTATGAGATTTGAGCTCGCAAGCCTCTTGTTTATCCTATGCCAGAGTTATCTGTGTTTCACATGAACACCGAAAGGTTGAAGTTGGCATTTTGAACCATTCTCAGTGTCCAGAGTGGGGCTCAGTGGTAGCGCGTTCTACTCAAGACCCAAAGCTCGGCGGTTCGATCCCCGACCTGGACACTTTTCTTCATGGCTTTCAATCCTGATTTCAACCTTTCGCAACAGTTTTATGGGAAGCAGACATAAGAAAGATTGATAGGCCTGATATGGGGGTTCAAGAGGTTTCAAGTTCCCTTACGGAGGCCACTTTTAACTCTTTCATGGAAAGGATCTAGTTAGTCTTAACTCTACTCTACTCTTTCTTGAAAAGGCCCTAAGCTGTACATTAACAGCGTGCTGTTGCAGTATTAAAACTAGCGCAGATACTTCGCTGACTGACAGTAACTCAACGTTGTTAGGGTAGCAGCTCTAAGTATGAGTTAAGATTGGTCGGAAAAGCTGAAAACTTTTTCATCAACGGAGGGAAGGGATGGAGAAAGTTCAGAAAAATAGGGACTAAAATGAAAGGATCTTCATTTTGGTGGTCCTTCGGAGGATCACGCAACATCTCAATTATGCTAATTCCAGAGGACAATATTAACTTTCCGAGTCTCCAACTTGTCTCTCCCCTCCAGAGGGCACATCCATCTCAGACCCTGCGTCGCCTACTCAAAAATCATGCGTGTCACAAAGCTGTTTAGCTGAATCGTGTATACATACATACATACATACATATGTCGTATATATATTATTATTAAGATTCTTATGATTTATTATAATATAATATAATATAAGATAATATAATATAATATAATATAATATAATATAATCAATATAATACAATATTATATTATATTATATTATATTGTATTATATTATATAAATACTATTCTAGCGTATGTTTTATTGCATGCATATATATAATTGCATATACGGTGGGGAAGGCTGGATACTGCATTCACCCCAGAGCAGGATTTTACCCCCGGGGTTTATCCTTTGGGACCAAATATTGGCCGTCCTATTATGTACTGAGCGCCAAATGTGCAAGTGTGCAGCTGCAGCGGTCTGGTCTGCGAAATCTAGCGTTACAGCAACATTGTGTGAGTAAGAGTGTGATTGGAGGTGTTGCAGTATATGTGTAGTGTGCGACAGATATAGTTTAGTATATACCTTAACCCGTGGCTATGCAAAAAATAGATATCTAAGATGAGGTTCTGATTTGAAGAAAAATTAATTGTGAATATATCTGAAAGAAAATTTGCCAGTTTCTATTGCAGCTTCTCATATATGTCAATGGAGAAATTGCACGCAACAGAGGAAAAAATCGCTTTCAGGATTTCATTATTTTGAATAATTTATGTATGAGAAGCTGGTGATTAAGAAAAGATATCGGGAATAAGTTTTTCAGTAAACTAATTTCCTGACACTGCGCGAAAGGTCAATTGATCTGAATAATCCATATCCTTCAATTTTTTTAACTGCTATCGTGACGATAACAAAGGCTTAACATTTAATTTAATTTTAATAAAATTGAATTTAATGAAAGCATTATTGAACATCAAGATTGCCTATTCTGACGCGCATGCTGTTTGACCAAAAATGTAGAAAGCGAAACGTAGCTTTGTTTCTATCGGAATTTATTTTTCTAGAAAAATTTCTATTCAGTACCCCACAATTTCAAAAACGTCCAACGATAATTTCAGTCAAGAAGCTAGTAGAATATTCTGGGGAAAATCTGTTGATTGCAAATCTCTACAGAATTCAAAATTAATAGTCAGTTGGATGAACTCAAATTACTGAAAAGGACATAAGCTTAATTTTTTTCAATTTTAAATGTTTTCTTTCATTCAACAAATTTCAGAGCACTGGTTGTAAATGTACCCGCCCCTCGATTCCAAAAAAAGTGTTAAGAACTAGTAAACTTAAAGCTAAATTGTTGAATTTACTAGATCCAACCGTAAGTCAATAGTGGTGAAGCATACAGAATAATAAACGAAAGAAAGAAGGATGTCACTATAGCACCTTCGGTCCGAAAAATTCGAGCTTCTTGTGGGGATCGAAACCACAATCTTTGGCTGATTAGGCCAACGCTCTACCGATTGAGCCACCCAGCCACAATCGAATCAAGCTTAAGTTTGAATTCGTTCCCACATTTTTGAATAGGCGTGTAGCCAAAGATACACACATTGTATTGGAGGTTTACATTTTAAACTGTCCCGTTTCTCACAAAATTGATGCAATTGCACCTCAGCAGATAAGAGGTATGCAAAACTTTAAAAAACTGAATTTTCTCGCCGCCATAGTCAGTCAAAACATTCAAAACTTTACGTTAAAAGTGCCTGAGTTACCAAAAAACAGCAAAAATTATGGATTTTGGCAAATAGCCAAATCGGAAAATTGTGGGATTTTTATAGGGAAACAATTATTCTAATGGATTTGAGGCCATAAACAGAAGTGTGTGGGAGTAATTACATATTTTTGACGGACGATAAAAACACGCTGATTACCTTACATTACCTCCTATATAAACTTATATATCTCAAAAGTTCTAAGCTTACATGAAGCTAATGTAAGCCTTTAAGCTGCCTGTGCTTTTATGGTTGGGGGACAGGGTTTTTCTGTTCGCACCATTAGGCACGCAATGCGCTGCACAGTTAGAAGACTTTAGGACTAACTCAACCAGAATGCTCTATCTTCTGTTTTAAGGCCTCACCTGCGCAGACAAAAGCTGTTATTGTGACAGTGGAATGGAATTGTCCAATTGTGATTTCCAGTGAAGGATGAAAAAGCTGTGGAATTGACTGCCTGAGAGTGAACGCAGAGCTTAAGTTATACCTGAAGGTTGACATTTTCAGGTCCTAAATGCCCCTGCAACTGCAAAGGTTGAGCTGGTGGAACTAATTACCAGTGCAAATTAAGTGTTAGTGAAATGTGGTATATACTATATGATATAACATAGTATGGTATAATATAATATAATATAATATAATGTAATATAATATAATATAATATAATATAATATAATATAATATAATGTAGTATAATATAATATAGTATAATATAATATGATATAATATAATATGATATAATATAATATAATATAATGTAATATAATATAATATAATGTAATATACTATAATATAATGTAATATGATATAATATAATATAACATAATATAATACAATATAACATAATATAATATAATATATAATATAATGTATGGTCTAGTTAGTACCGGTAAATTTAAACATAAGAAAGGCAAAAACTGTTTATAACATGTTGACCCAACCAAACCGGGAAGTAGTATCTAAATTGGCTTAAAAAATGATTTAGTAACTTCATGCTTTAAGCCAAAGGTATATGAGGTGTTTTTCCAGGTTTCTCCTGTCAAAAATAAGAGCCATTTGTATTCTAGTTTTTTGTCAGGAAAGCAGTGCATAGAAAGAAATGAGAAATCTGGCAGAAAGTCTTGGCTAATCTTTATAATTGCAACCCACAGCAATTAACAAGGCAAGCAATGGTTTTTCCCAAAAAAATACGATAAAAAATGGCTTGATCACAAATTATTTGGTCACAGCATTGCGGTCAGTTTATTACACAGGAAGATAGTTATGGTTAAGTAAACAAACAATACACCTGCATTGGCAAGAAATCAGTCCTTTTCGGTCAGCAGGTTAAACGAGTTTAAAGAGTTAAAGTTAACTCAATTTTTTCTTAATTAATTTAAATCAAGAAATTGAACAGTTCATATTAACTTCTATGTTGGGTTAAAATGGTCGGAAAAGTTTTTAGATGCTAAGGCTCAAATTGTCGTCCTTTGGTTCGAACGATACAGAGACTAAGTTACAGTCAGTACAAACTTAACTATGTTTGGAGAAGGTAGGTCCTACGGTGCTTTGCAGATGCTCAAATTATAGGTATTATAGGTCACAATTGGGCAAGGGGGGGGCAAGGAGGGATTTCCCCCCTCGGCGAAGTCGCCCACAAGAGGTCCTGAAATTGCTCCCACAAGGGGTAAGAAAATTGGCCAAAAAACAGGTTTTACGACTAAAATTTCCAAAACTTTTCCGGCTTCGCCGGACTTTTTCACTTCAAATTTTTGCTAAAAAACGTCCCAAAAATGTTGTTTTAGCTAACAAATAGCTGTTTTGTTTGCTAAAAACGGTAAAAATTGCTTACAATAGCTTTCAAAAATTGCTCTCACAAGGAGTACCAAAATTTGCTTCCACAAGGGTTATGGTTATGGTTATGGTCACACCGTGGGTAATGCACTGTGTCCCTACTTTGGCTCACAATAACAAAAATAATAGAAATAATAAAAAGAAAAGTTAAAGAAAAAAGAAAAGAAAAAGGAAAAAACAAAAATTCTAGTTCCTGACTGGACTCGAACCCGCAGTCTTCTGGAGAACGGTGCTGCAACTGTGCTGCAGTGAAATGAGCAGAAACCGAAATTCGAAACCAATGTGTACAACTTTCAACGCACAAGTACATTGCACCACTAAGGAAAAACTGCCAGCTTGCTTTAAATGTTTTCCCAGAAGTAAGGTACCAACTGGAAAACAACTACAACAATGGGAAAAGAATTTAATTATTCAAAACCTCTACATAGCCGACTGGATTTTTTCTGTCAAAGACCGTCAAACTCAGACAAGAAGGGAGAAAAACAGGGGAAAGGAAATTCTACGGATCACTTTCTGAACTGCTCGCTCATTCATGAAAAGAAACTGAAACGTTATACTTTTTTCCGGAGAACTATATTCCCTCCCCCCTCAGTTGACAAAAATCAATCTTTCATCCTTCATAAGAAAATAAATAAACTCAGAACAGAGCTGTTTATGAACCTTCTGGAGACGACAAATTCCCCTCTCCCTCAGTTTGGGTGTGAAGAGCCGAAACTGACAGTGTTTTAAGGTTTTAGGATGGTTCTAAACTTTAGCAAATTGTGGTTTGGAAAGTGAAAAATTGACCGGTCACACAAAAGTTGTAAAAAGTTTTAAGAATATATCACTGATGCGAAGGTCACGGGCGGAAAACATGATTCGAAGTCATGGGAATTCTAGGGCTAAGCTGGGTATCAACAGTTTCGCAAAGTTTTGCAAAGTTAAAACTAAAATTCTGGCAAAATTTTGCGAATCTATACCTGAATAAAATTGTACTTTTTATATTTATACGAATTTTTATTTAGAGAATTTATGTTTTAGTGAATTTGAGCCTCAAGTTTGTTCTACAGCTGTGAATAAAAGCTTTTCAGGTCTAAAAGTGAACTTGACACTGTACTATTTAAACAGTTGCTTATTAAAAAATCCGCAGAACCTTTTCGAAACTAGATTAAATTTATTATTATTTCAATTGGAATTAAACCAATTTTCTATCAAAAGTTGACCATAACAAAAAGCTTGCATACAAAAGTTTGAACTGGTTCCTTCGGAATTCCAACTTTTGCCTAATCTAAAATCTAGTCCTAACCTTAGACTGACACACACTGTCGAGCAAATTTAACAGCTCCCGTGGCAAGAAATACTTGTTTAGACAAAACGGAAAAGTAGAACTCAAAAGAGGAGAGATTTCGAATCGATGCCCCCAGGTCAACTCCTAAGCCCTTCAATTTTTATGACTCAAGTTTTGAGAGGGGAGAGAAACTTAAGTAGAAGCTTACTAATGGCTCTTTTGGAGAGAAACCAAGAAATTTAAGACCTTTAGGGCCGTGGGCGTTGGAAAATGATAAACTTAAGTCCAGAAACATTTCAGAAAAAAGGACTTCTTCTAGATAGTTTGATCAAAACAAGATCCAACGAAAGTTGTCACGAAACCTGCATATTTTCTTCCTTCTTGAGATGGAGGCCATATATTGGGGATTATGTTAAAGCTAGACGTCTTATTAATCAGTTTTGAGAGAAGACTAACAATAGCAAAAAACGAATTTCAATATGTTGTTGTTATCACTGTTGATAAATTGACATAAACAGAAATTGAATGATCGACTGTTATCGTTCAAGCTGAAGAAAATGAAAAGTTGCAAACTTTGACCAATTAAGCTGAAAATTGATATTTGATACATATATATATTATACATATTATATATATTATATATATATTATATATATATGTATATATATATATATATATATATATATATATATATATACTAGGGGGAAAAATGCCCTTGACGGGCAACCAACAGGTAGAATAGGGAAAGATGTCAGGAGATAAATTGGTCCCTAGTTTACTTAGATGTTAAAAATATATGTATATATACGGTGCGTGATCTATAAATAAATATCTGCTGAAGCGGAAAAATGCCATTTCTCAGCGATTAAAATGACAGAAACCAGTTTTGTGCGCCGAATAGGGAATCTACTCGGCGACTAAAATAAAAGAAACCAGCTTTGTCGCCGAATAGGGAATCTACTCGGCGACTAAAATGAAAGAAACCAGCTTTGTGCGCCGAATAGGGAATCTACTCGGCGACTAAAATAAAAGAAACCAGCTTTGTCGCCGAATAGGGAATTCCCTCCTTCCGCCCTATTCGCGCGAACTTATCGTCTTTGGGGAGAAAATATATAGGTAATGATTCTGTTGGGAACTGCCAACGTAAGCATTGCGCTCAATATGATATTTCACGTGCCAGTTGCGTGGTGACTAGGAGTGGCGCTAGGTTAATTTCTTTTTGAGCTACCTGATCCGTGAAATAGTTTACGCATACAACCGCTACCAGGACAAACAGAAAGCAACAATAAGTAGACAGTTTAAACAATTTGTGGTCGACAGTCCTTCTGCTAAAACATGTGCAATCAATCGCATTTCATTTATTCTAATATATATATATATATATATATATGTATACGTACGTATAATGTTTGATTGTATCAATTCTCGGCAAGATCAGAACGGAGCACACCTATATATATAATACAGATACTACATACGTATATATATATATATCAGCAACAATATCCTAATTGTATATGCTCTCAATGTTTCTGATACCACATCGAAGACATCGTATTTATGTCTGTGAAAACCTTGACTTACGTAAGTGCTTGATAAAACTGTTGTTTTGCATTCTGAAGTATATAATTCTGCCATTCTGAAGCTCTCTCATTATTCAGCAAAGCAACACATAACAGGCTTCAAAGTTCGCGCGAATAGGGCGGAAGGAGGGAATTCCCTATTCGGCGACAAAGCTGGTTTCTTTTATTTTAGTCGCCGAGTAGATTCCCTATTCGGCGCACAAAGCTGGTTTCTTTCATTTTAGTCGCCGAGTAGATTCCCTATTCGGCGACAAAGCTGGTTTCTGTCATTTTAATCGCTGAGAAATGGCATTTTTCCGCTTCAGCAGATATTTATTTATAGATCACGCACCGTATATATACATATATTTTTAACATCTAAGTAAACTAGGGACCAATTTATCTCCTGACATCTTTCCCTATTCTACCTGTTGGTTGCCCGTCAAGGGCATTTTTCCCCCTAGTTTCGCTTATTTTTCCGCTGCAGAGAAAAATCATGTCATAGAAGTAACGTTTATACACAATGTAAACACAGCTAGCTACCGTAAACAGGCTGAATGAAAACATTCTAGAACTTAATACACGGTGCGTCATATTAGGCTGGAAGGCCACTGTTCATAGCCGTTTTAGAACTTAATACACGGTGCGTCATCTTAGGCTGGAAGGCCACTGTTCATGACCTTGGCCATGACCCATCATTTGATACCCAACTTGGCCACTTTTGGAAAAATCGATTTTTGACCATTTTGGACCGGTCCGGACCCTGGTCAGGGCGTCGCAGACCGCTGGGACCACTTTGGAGGGGTCCTCCAATGAGATAAAATGTTCGCCTCACCAAGGGCGTTCATTTGATACCAAACTTGAAAACTTCAAAAAATCGATTTTGGACCGGTCTGGAATCTGGTCACGGCGCCACAGGCCGCTGGGTCCACTTTGGAGGGGTCCTCCGATGACAAAAAATGTTCGCCTCACCAAGGGCTTTCATCTGATACCAAACTTGGCCAGTTTTGGAAAAATCGATTTTTGGGCATTTTGGACCGGTACAGACCCTGGTCAGGGCGCCACAGGCCGCTGGGACCACTTTGGAGGGGTCCTCCAATGACAAAAAATGTTCGCCTCACCAAGGGCTTTCATTTGATATCAAACTTGACCACTTTTGGAAAAATCGATTTTTGGCCATTTTGGAGCGGTCCGGACTCTGGCCAGGGCGCCACAGGCCGCTGGGGCCACTTTGGAGGGGTCCTCCAATGACAAAAAATGTTCGCCTCACCATGGGCTTTCATTTGATACCAAACTTAGCCACTTTTGGAAAAATCGATTTTTGGGCATTTTGGACCGGTCCGGACCCTGGTCAGGGCGCCACAGGCCGCTGGGGTCACTTTGGAGGGGTCCTCCAATGACAAAAAATGTTTGCCTCACCAAGGGCTTTCATTTGATATCAAACTTGACCACTTTTGGAAAAATCGATTTTTGGCCATTTTGGACCGGTCCGGACCCTGGCCAGGGCGCCACAGGCCGCTGGGGCCACTTTGGAGGGGTCCTCCAATGACAAAAAATGTTCGCCTCACCAAGGGCTTTCATTTGATACCAGACATGGCCACTTTTGGAAAAATCGATTTTTGGCCATTTTGGCCACGGTCCACGGTCCGGACCCCTGGCCAGGGCGCCACAGGGGTCCGGGCGAAACCTACTATAGCCTATGCTGTAGTGCCCCCGCACCCCACCCCAAACCCCAAGTAAGAGAGACCTGCTCACTGTAGATATTTCTGTAGAAGAGGTTGAAGTTGGAGTTGCGACACGGTAGGGCCCACCACCATCAGGGTGCCCCCCAGCCACATGGATAGGTCCTACAGCGAAACTAATGGGCCCTTTAGATTCACCATATAGGGGTTCCTATTCGAATACGAAACCTCAGCCCAGCAGCTCTTATGTATAGGGCTGCCTACTCCGTAGGCCCAGACCCCCCCTTTTACACGTTAACTAGTGACCCCTGGCCAGGGCGCCACAGGAGACCTGCCGACATCTAATATAGCCTATGCAGTAGTCCACCCTTGGGTCATGCCAAAACCCCAATATGAGAGCCCAGCTTCGCGCGCTGCGTTCTATTTCGAAGCTACAAAATTTTCGGACTTAGTTTTTTTCGGGGGTCACTTGGGGGGTCCCCACCGGGGGGGTGGGGCCATCTGGGGGTGTCCGGGAACCGCGGAAAGTAATTTCCCCGGAATTGAGGAACTTTTTGTACAAAAAAACCTAAAATAGTACGGCTCTGAAGGGTCCTCCGACCTGCACCCCTAGGGGAAAAAAATGGAGAGAAACGCGACCTGCGCGGGGGGCCAATTTCCATATCTCAAGATCTACCCGGCCGATCCGGCTGAAATTTTCACAGCATGTACCCCTGCCCACAGGCTCTTCACACACCCAGTTTGAGCCCGATCAGTCCACTCCTCCGCTGGCCACAGGCCAAACAATGTCCAGATTATACACATTGCGTCAAATTTTCCCTATTCTAGGGGGAGCGCTAACGCGCTCCCCCTAATATATATATACTTAGGCGTGACCACCAAAAACCAGAAAAATCACACATTGGTGTAAAGTTTCGAGATTTTTCACTGGTCTGGCTAAAAGATTTTTCAGGAGTCACTGAATAATTATTAATCGTTAATAACAAATATTGATAGTGATAATTATTAATTAATTTTTCCAGTGAGACATGCCGTTTCGATCGAAAACCTTTTCTTCAGTTTTTAAATTACTGATTTCAACATTTCACCTACCACACAGACTATATCTGTCTTTTTTCAAGATGGCCAATTTCAATAAGCTGAATTTTCGTCTCAACAATGAACGCTAAAAAGAAGGTGGTACCGTTCGCTTTGCTGGACATTCCTTCAGACAAACTGACTTAGGGCCTTTTCGCGAGCGAGTTAAACTAGTAGAGTTAAACGAGCTAAAATTAACTTTTTTAACCTCTATTCGCGCACTCAGCAAGTTGATTTTAACCCTGCCTGTTTTAACTCTTTTAACTCTCGCTTAGTTGTTTTGAGACAAACTTTTCGGGGACCCGAACCGTGCTACAACGGTTTCTGGCGGTTTTTCCCGGGAGGATTGTTGAGATAAACGATTTGGAGGTTCCGTTTAGGAGAAAATGTAGGAGTAGTGGATAGCTCTCTAGCTAGGAGTTGGAACCAGTTAAAATAGTTAACATTAACTCTACTCTACTCTACTCTACCCTTTCATGAAAAGACCCTAGGAGGCTGTGGTATGCCGCGTGTCGCTTGTCGCGACAGCGTTCACAGGTTCATAGCTGGCGGCGCCAAAAGTGCCCTACGACAAATTGGTTGTGTTACCTTTGGCTAGGGTTGCACTGAAATATCCTGCGACAGGACAAATTACTTGCGACACGCGACAAGCGATAAGCGACAGCCTGTGAATCGGGCTTTAAAGCTTCTGAGCTTATATACTTTGTGCCTTTTCATCGTTAAGGTGAACATTACTCTGTGATGCCAACAGCAATAATTTACAGTGGAGTCAATTTTTTCCAATTTTCCAAATTCTAAGAACCCTGACTGAAAGCTGAAATTTGATTTTTCGTGGTAATTTGTCGTGCCTTTCAAATAGACAATAAACATTATTCTACAAAATTTTGTGGTTTACATATTTGTAACTGTCACAATTTAACGACAGCATAAACCTCATTCAAAGTCGCACCGTTTCTTAGCAATTTTTCTAATAACTGTAACGAAAATTATTGTCAATAAAAATGTTAGATAAATTTCTAAGTTTACAGAAATATCAACATACGGGTTCGTGTTTAGCGTCAAAAAACTTTATTCAACAGTAAAACCGTTTTATATTCATCATTTGCACGCGTCAAAATTTGAAAATTTGCGTTTCTTCTCTGGAAAATTTTACAGGAAAAAATCACTGAAATGGCAGAAGTTACGTGGCTAGGTCCCAAAAGTTAAGGTCAACCTCTTAACCGTTTGACATATATATGGTCCTTTAATGTAAAAATTTCTTTAAAATTAGGACAAATTCGTGGGTTTCGAATTTTAAGAAAATGTACACACATTAGACGCATATGTTGCGACTGCAGTTTTGAATTGGTTTACATTATTAAAATGGTCTTTTAAGGTCCTTCCTATAGTTGTGCAATGTGAAGAATTGCTTTTTATGACCTAACCGTTTTAATCTGTTAAATAAAACAGTTCTAACAAATCAGTGGAATCTTAACTGTACGGAATTTATTGTTATTGCGATTTTCGGCGAAACGAAACTTTTCTGAACTGAAAGTTGCCATAATTTTAGTAGGCCTTATTTTAATGCGATTCTGCTCAGAATGAAGCTATCATACTGTTTTACTGCATTTATTTGTTTCGGATTTTTGTGCAATCTTGCTGTTGCAAGGGGTAAGAAATTTTAACTTTTCTATTTAAATATTTATTCCGCTTATTAATTGTATGTTATCATCTGATTACAAAATGATACTTTTAACTCAAATCGAATAAATGTATGTAAACAACCTCATCCACATTACTGAAATTAAGCCGGGACAGATGAGTACCTAATTAATCAGATAAATGCGTACTAATTAATAAATATATAACTAATATAACTAATGACGCACTTTGACATGACATGACACAACTACTCTGTTAGTCCTAATAGTTTTATAAAAGCTTATGTACAGCAATATTAATGCAATCGAAATTTAACAGCTCCCGTGGCCAGTGGCTCACGCGTCCAAGCCAATTTCACATGATGGGGATTTTCGTGGGGATTCCTGCGGATTTTTGTGAAAACTTTCGAATGTTGTGTTCTGGGGAAATTCCCAGTAAATCCACATAAAAATCCTCATCGTGTGAAGTCGGCTTTACTCATTTGAGAACGGTCTACGAATTGGTCAAACTAATCTTTTATGTCTGAAAAATGGCCAATGGCCAACCATTTCGACAATCTCTGTTAACCCTAAGTTAAGCATATGTCTATTTGTTTATGCCACGTCGTGCAACACTGTGCAGAAATAATCGTGCATCATTTTGCAGGAAAAATTCTTGCAGATTCAATTCATGCAGAAAATCTTTGTGCTGTTTCAGTGCTGGAACGCAGACAGGTGGCTGCGGACAGCTGTTCTCCCCTGGAACAGGAGGATATCACCATCTGTCTGGATCCGATGATCCGGATCTCGGAAAATCTGGCCCGCCAGCAACCTGAAATAAATCAAATGATCTTCCCCCTGTTCACCTTTCGCCGCAGTGATCTGGAAAGCATCTGCGTCACCTGGAACGGCATCCGGCAGACCTGCCTTTCAGATCACCTGGTCGAACGGTGTGAGGGTCACCCGCTGTTGGACATCCTCGTATCGCTGTTCGGCTACGCCTGCTCGCCCGATACGCGGGTGACCTTCTTCCAGAACTTTCAGTGCGTTGCCGATGTGCTGGCCGGGGAGCCAGTTTGTCTGCAACGCATTATCGCGCCACCCGACCCCGCGCTGCGACCGCGCAGCAAGTGTGAGCCGATTCCTGGCTTTCATCGCTGTATCGCGGGCAGCGTGCTGATTCGGTGCGGCGATAGCGGCCTATTTATGCTGCAGCAAACGCTGCAACGATTTGGCTGCTCTGTGGGGGATGTGGATACGTCGGAAGCTTTAGGTTTGTGTTAACTTTTTCCTGTGGAAGAGTTGTAGTACAGTTGAACCTGAAAATTGATATTATGATTTCTAAAAAAATTTAAATTAAATCTTAAAGTTTCTGCTTACATGGTTTCTCTTAATAAGATAAATTTTTGCTTTGTATTCTCTTAGTTTGAACAATACACTTAGGTATCACTGATTTATTTAGATATTTTTAAATTTTAGGTTCTCAGTTTTTCGACAATCGTCTTCAAACTTTTATATCTGTCATTTATTTTCGACTTAGTGCCTGCGTCAAAACAACAAATTATAACAGCATGGTGCGCACACACTGCCATTAAAATTTATGCTTTTGGTCACCTTGAATAATCAATGTTTTAAAATTTTGATTACAACTGTCTCACCTGTATTTCTTGTCTAAAAAATAGGAGTTTACAGTTTGTCAAAACAAGAGACATTTTGTTTTAACAATTTTTTAAAACTTTTGGCAACGATGCCATAAATTGGTAGATCTTCAGCGTAAGAAGTTGCAAACGGATAATAACTTTTGACTGCTTTGTCAACATTTTCGAGAGTAGTCATTTTGAAATTGGATTTAACAAATTTATGCCAATATAAATTTTTAGTTTGATACGAGACAGTAAAGTATATCGTGAAATAATAATTGAGAACAACCAAATCCAGCTTCCGGAAGCTCAGAGTTGTATGCGGGCCGCGGGTACCCGCGGGTACCCGCGGGGCGGGGCGGGGCGGGCCGAATTTTACTACCCGCGCGGGTCGCGCGGGCCGATGCGGGCCGATTTTGGCTACTTTCCTGGGCTAATTTTGCATTCTAGAAATTTTATACATACCAAATCATATACAAAAGGAGGCAATATTTCAGAATTTTAAACATTACTTGACTTCGTTATGCCACTCGATACCTTCAGCATGCACTACATACTCAGTTAGCATTATCAGCGTATCGAGTAATAACCTGTAGCTGTTGAGTAAAACATATAAACCCATGAAAACTACAGGTTTTATTCGTATTGAAAATGTACAAGTCAAACTTGTAATCTATTATACCAAAGTATCTCTGAGAAAAATATCAACGATGTCCTGTAGAAATTATACATATATTCTATATATACGTCGAAACTTATTTCTCATCTACAAACTTGAATCCTGTGGTTTCTACAGGAACCTTTTTTAAGTGTTTAGCACTGAAAGTGGGGGGTCAGCAGTTGGCGCAGAAACTGAATTTTTAGTTTAATTTCGGAACTTCGTGTTGGAAACTTAAGCACCTAAATATAAATCCATGACAACTTCTTACTGAAGACTTTAATTCATTTAAGGTGCTGCCGTGCTGGTAGGTAACCTTTAGTGTGGTGCATTTGTGGTAATTTTTTAAAACGCTATAACTTTCACAATTTTGGGAGTTGGAAAGAGTTCTATACATCGTTTTAAAGCTTGGAATCTGTACATTCAGGTGAGCTTACGGAACTAGCAAAATTAACAAAAAATTTTCGGACATACTGACATCTGGCAGCTTCCCGTCACGGATACTGGATTTTTCAGACCTGATTGAAGCACAGGACTCAAGCTTAACGGGAAGAAATGTAATATAAGATCCTGAATTATTGAGCAAACATTTTTGAACATCGATTTTTCAAAACTGTAGAATTGGATAAAAGCACTGTTCGTGCCATGATATGAAGGACATATGGGCTGAAGGACGTTTTTTTATTTGGCTCTGCCTGCAGGTCTTCATTGTCGAGAAAATCCGCCAAATACGCATTGAGTTTTCTTGCTACTCATTATGTTCTAGCCAAAACCAAGAAAAACATCCCTCCGCGAAAGGTCGAATGTCCACTCTGCCAAAACTCTCCGGAATCCGTCGAGTAGTTTTCGAGAAATCGACGTTTAAAACAAAATAATCGCAGTTTTGCCAAAATTGTTTTTCGGCCAAATCTCCAGTATAAAGCAATTAACTCCTGCTAATAAACATTCATAAATGTAAACTAGACTGTGTATCGATTGGATATACATGGATCAAAATTGTCCGTTAAGATTTGGTAGTATTTTTGAAAAAGCTGATTTCTTCGAAAATGACAATTTTTTGACCCTAAACAACGTTTTTTGATTATACTGACTTAACCACTGGAGATAGCTCGTAGGTTGTAAAGGCAAAATGTTCATTTCGGTGTCCTCTTTTCAGCCATGACAACTAACCAGCGTACCCTTTTAGTTAAGGGAAGCTAAGCTTTAGTTACCACTTTAAGAACAGTTAATGGTATAGACAACAAAGTTCAAATCAAATGAACACAAAAATTTGCCGGATCCGGAAGTATCTTTGAAAATACATCAGTTTTGGTGCTCAGGTACTACATAGGAAGCAATTTTTACGTGCGGGTACCTGCGGGCCGGATTGCGCGTGTGCGGTCCGCGGGCCGGAGTGTTGCGGGCCGCGGTCATAAGGTGCGGGCTGCGGGCCGGGCGCGGGCCGAAAAAATCGGCCCGCATACAACTCTGCGGAAGCTGCTAATCTTCCTGTGTTCAAATTCTGAAATAATGATTCAACTAGTTGAAATTAATAGTTCAACGTGTTTTTCAACACTATAGTTGGGTGGGACCAGTTCGCCTTTACCAGAAGTCACATCACTAGCCAAAACCGTGTGGTTAATTTAATAAAGTCTAAATTTAAAGGTCACCACTGAAGATATTTAAATTTTTTATTCAAACTCATTAAATTTATATTAACTCTATTTTAGGACCAGCTCGAGCACCGGTTCCTGCACCACCACCACCACCACCACCAACAACAACAACAACAACAACCACGCCGAGACCAACAACGACAACAACAACAGCAAGACCACCTACAAGAGAAGAGTCTCAGACAACCCGAAGACCGGCAACTCCAGCGCCCAGAACAACGGCCCGCCGAACCACAACACCCGACAGTACCGGGAGCACCACTTCGCGCGGTCGAGTGACCACTTGGATCAACGGTCACACCTTCGAGGTCGTTCCGGCCAGTCCACCCACCACCCAAACGATCCGGTGGTGGGAATCGACCATCAGCTTCGAGTGGGTCACCCGCCCGCCAGTGACCACAACTGAGCCCGCAGACGATCCGGTTCCGAATGATCTGATACCGGAATCCCGGGAGAGGATACCGGAATCCCGGAATCCGGGTCCGGATCTCGCAGCCGAAGAATTTGTCTTCACCGATCTTCCCGTTCCGCCCGTACCGATCGAAGTAATCGATTCCCAACCGGAAATCGATCTGGTTGGTCCTGCCGGACTTCCGGCCCAGGATCTATCGAACAATTTCGTTCAACCAACCACAGGTGAGCCGCAGGCTGCGGCACAAACTACGGTGGTGGCGGAAAACCCGCCCATACAGTCGATTCAGCTGCCCGCTAGCGTGGAGGAATTCAGCAGCGGGTCCGGAAACGAATTGTCGGAAATTGCCGGAAGTTCCATCGTCCTGGAGCAGCCCGGAAAACAGGTCGAGAAAAAGCAACCGGAGCTGCCGGTGGCTGCGGAAGCCACCACTACTGGTTGGTGGGAAGCGTTTGAAATTGCGGAAGAAGTGGGAGAAGAGGTGGAAAAATTGGGAATTGAAACTGAAACTCCGGCCAGTCCTGTTTCGACTGTCATCATTGAGCTGTTCACGCAACCGCTCACAACGCCGGCTGCGACTGAAACTGAAACTGAAACTGAAATTGAAATTGAAAGGGGAACTGTTGCGGTAGTTGATCCCAGCCAGCTGGGCACAACGATTGCTCCACAGGCTGAAACGACCGTGCCAGTTCCCGTGGAAACGGTTGTGGTGCAAACTGAAACTGAAACTGAAACTAAAACTAAAACTGAAATTGAAACTGAAATTGAAACTGGAGATGAAATTGAAACAGGAATTGAAATTGCAGTGCCACAGACAGTCACAGATGGCGCATCTGCTGTAACCGACAAAAACGCTGAATTCGTTGGGATTGAAGTTGATACGGAAACTGAAATTCTGATTGCAGAATCCGCGGGAACTGCAACTGATGAAAATATTGAGCTGGTTGAAACTGAA
Source organism: Trissonchulus latispiculum (assembly GCA_030248195.1). Taxonomy (NCBI): domain Eukaryota; kingdom Metazoa; phylum Nematoda; class Enoplea; order Enoplida; family Ironidae; genus Trissonchulus; species Trissonchulus latispiculum. Next base: position 38,808 of record JASAND010001518.1, read on the forward strand.
ACTGAAACTAACTCTCCGCAAGTCGACATTGAAACTGCTAACGTAGTGGAAGAACCGGAGCAACTCGCTGAAACTGAAACTGAAACTGAAAACGAAGACGAAATTGAAAACATCGTCACGGAAGCTCACTTTCCGGCTGCGACTAACGAACAGGTTGGCCTGATTGAAATTGAATCAGGATTTGAGTCGGAATCGGAAACTGAAATTGTTGAAATCGAAGTGGAAATAGGTGATGAAAACGGGTTAACGGATGAAAATGAAATCGAAGTAGAAATCGAAGAAAGCGAAACGGAAAATATCGGAGAAGCTGTGGTGGCTGAAACTGAAACTGAAACTAAGGAACCGGAATCCATACCAGTAGAATTGACAACAATGGAAGAAACGGAAAATCTCGACGAAGAAATTCTGGAAACTGAAACTGATTCTATTCTGGAAAACGAAAAATCAACTGATGATGGTGCAGAAATAAATACCGGAATTGTGGAAATAATTACAGAGGGAATTTCGGAAACCGAATTTCCTGAAACCTCGGAAGACACAGACGAACCGATCGAAAAGAAAGTCGAAATCGAAATTGACGAAAATCACGACGGAGAATCTCTAACAACTCTATCGCCAGAAGAGTTGAGCAGAATTCTGGAGGAAATGGGAATGAACAAGGAAGCCGTCGAAGAAGCTATTCTGGTCAGCCCAGACGAAGCGACCGTTTCGGACGCTTCGAATGAGCTAACTGAAATAGATTTTGAAGAAGAAGAAGAAGAAGAAGAATCAGCCACAGTCGATCTAGAAGAAATGTACCGCCGAATGATGAACGAATCGACAACTCTTGAAGTTGCCGACATGTATAGTACTGAGGGGGGACCTACGACGACACTAGAATCGTTGGACATCAACGATATGTATCTGATGATGATGAGAGAAAATCAGACAAATTCGACGACAGTTGAAACAGAAACCAAATTTTTGGTAGAATCCGGAAGTCAAGAAATTGATCAAACCAAGGAGACATCGACAGACGATGTGATTTATGAAGTCGTGGAAACGCTGGAAAGCGAAAACAATCTCCTGACAGAGAAATCCGCAGAAACTGAAACTGAAACTGAGACGGAAAGCGAAGGTCCGCCCTACATGAACCGGGTGGAGGTTCTGATACCGATTGCCCGGAAATCGATAGCAGAAAAATCCATCGAATCAATCATCCCAGCGGCCGGTTTGGACGATGCTCCAAACGAGGTGGACTTGAGCGACCCTGAAACAGTAAGAAGACGACAACCTACCGTGGAAATCTCCCTGAATGCCGTTTCGAAGGGAGACGGCGAAAGCGACCAGAGCGAGTCCGTCTGCACCGAGGAAGAGAAGGGACAGGTACGGACCTGTCTTCAGCCCCTGATGGACATCTGGCAATCGTATTCGCAGGAAAATCCGTTCCTCAGGAACACGACCTTCCCTCTCTTCCTGGTGCAGAGGAACCAGCTGCTGGAACTGTGCGATCAGTACGCCTCCGCCTTTCTAGACTGCCGTCTTGAGACCTTTCACAACTGCAAGGCGGAGCCCATAGTCAGCTTCTCCGACTCACTACTGGGCTACGCCTGCGGCAATGCTGTGGACTTCTTCCGCTCCTTTGACTGTCTGTCCGTCATAGCTCAGGAGGGCTTTGAGTGTCGCCATTTCATCGAGGTTGACCCGGAAACGGCCTTCAACAATCGATGTAATGGCTTGGATGGCTACCTAGACTGTGTACATGATATGGTCGAAGCCATATGTCCCTCAAATTCCATGGACATATTGCATGGTTCTGTAAAATACTATGGATGTCATAGCTAGGCACCAAATTGGGACTACTAACTGTATGTACAGTTTTGCACTAAAAGGTATATAATAGACCATACCAATACTCGCAAAGTTTGCATTTGTTCAATATTTTTGCATTTTTCAGTTTTTATGACAAAATCTTCCGAGGTCTATTAAGTACTTTGTTTGCCAGAATATAGTTTATTGTATTAACTATTTTGTACCTTGTTTGTTATTACTGTAATTTTGTTTCTAGTCTTGTTACTGTAATGTAGTGTGAAAGGAAATTATTTGCTCACATTTCGCCGTAACTGTGTTTCAAGAGTACGTAATAGATAAGAGTATGACAAATCAATAGAGCAATCATATATTAATTAAGTGACGCTAGCTTTAGCAATTTTTAAAAATTAACCTTTAGGTACTCTAAAAACAGCTTCGAACTAACCTAGTTTTGCAAACCCTACCGTATCTAAATTGTTCTCACTAAAAATTTACTCGGCAAAAAATTACGCAAAACATTAAGTTTTCATTGCTTAATTTGTTTTCCCCTGTTGCTGATTCAATTCTTTCTATAATTAAGTTTTCCGTCTGCTTTTTAACATCAAAACTGGCAGTTGTGAAGTAAAACTGGATTTTTCTCAGAAAATCCCCACAAAAAGGTCACAAAGTTGACAGCGCTAAACTTGCCACCCTGACTAAAAGAATTGAATCTGCGCTAGAAATAAGGGCAGTCTTTCAGTAGAAAGTTTGCGTTTAATTTCCTGACATAGATTAAAATTAAACACCAACTTGAAATTCCGTTTCCCATAGGAATTTACGAAATGTTACCCACGTAGACTCTTTTGTTTCCTGTTTCAAGTTGACTAATTTAGCAAATTTGACAATTTTGCAATTAGAATAACAAATAGGGTTGTCACACTATTGAATTACAGAATGTAAACTATTGCCACTTAAATCTATACGAGAAAGAGTTAAAATGTACAAGCCCAGGTTTGTGACAGTAGCTGACCATATTGCCAGAAAATATGTCGACTCTCCGGAAAAATTGTCACCTCGTCACCTGTCACATGTCAAATTGTCACCTGTCAGAATTCAGGTCCCTAAAAACTTTTTCACAGTAAACTTTTTCAGTACCTACCCTAGCAAATTCTAGAGGAGGAAAAACTTTGAAAAATCCTGGAAAATTTTGCCTGAAACAAACTGGCGAAGCTTTTTAGGTGAACTTTCAATTTTCGGAATTTCGGATAGGTGACTTGGAAAGTTATCTAAATCGATTCCGGATATCATCTCTACAGCTCCTTTCTAGGTATACTCAATTTAAAAACTAACAACTTTGCTTCAGAAGCTTGCTTGCTAAGCTGGACTTCAATTTCAGTTTCAATTTCAGTTTCAATTTCAGGTTCAGTTTCAGTTTCAATTTCAAGTTCAGTTTCAGTTTCAATTTCAACTCCATTTTCAATTTCAATTTCAGTTTCCGTTTATTCAGATTCTGTTGTGAATGCCTATCTTGTACAGTGAACTTGCAAAACAATATATGTACCGAAGTATTCCTATTTAAAAATGTCAACTTTTGTTGGCATTACCTACATGACATACAGGCATCGACCAAATGGGTTTTTTGACACACACACACCACACGGGAGTAAAGCTAAAACAGTGGCTCTTAAGAAGTGTAAACCATTGGACAATACCACAAAATTACGAGAAGGAAGAACTTAATTTTTTTATCAATTTATTTTTCCTGTAATCGAAGTACCGTTGCCGAAGTCATAATTTGAGATTTCGGAGTACCAATAGGACCTGTTCCTAAAAGAATTCCAGATTAAGTCAATCCTAAAACTTATGAACTTGATAAATTCGCAACCATTTATTGCAAATAAACAGCGGAAATCAGCCTGACAGTCAAGTATAATCTTCATTTTTCGTTTTTCCGCAAATCTTCCGACCATAGGAACTTCTGCGAAACGTCCGAAATTTTGCCATCTCCAAAATATTCCGGTACATCCAAGTCCAGGTTTGGACTTCCTCTGTAGCCCTTCCTGTATGCTATGGAATTACGTGGAGTTTCACCCAAGGGAATGCCTTTGCGCTTGACGAATTCATTTTGCCCTTGACTGTCTCTCAGTACGGGTACATGATGTTTTGTCCTTCGGTTGTTGACTGGGTTTAAGGATTTTGGACGAACTCTGTGAGCTTCAACTGAAACAAGTAGTGCCCCAAAAGGGCATGATTCCTTGGCAGAGAACTGTCTGAATTAATTTTTTGCATTAACGTTGCATGAACCTTCAAAGAATTAGTGGTATTCTGTAGTTCAAAGTTATTCAATGGTGTATTGTAAACTAGATGCTTGCATCATTGCGGCCAACGGCCCGAGGCCCGAAAGTTTCGACTGAAGGGTCGGAGCAGGACTAGCCCTGCTGGCCCCTGCAGGAATCTGGCTATCAATTAGGTATATAATTGAATTTCAACAAGAGTAGTAGATTTAAACCCCAAAGCATCAAAGTCGGTTGAAAGAAACAGAACCTTGAAAAATTCATTTCAGGGTGCACTAAGGCCACTAACTAACTGTTACTATCATTAGAACTTTTGCTAGAACTGAAAACTTAGCAGTGGGCAAAAGAAACAATACGTTTTCAAACACAAAGCTCAAAACGAAATTTGACTATTTGCAGCAGAGCAACCTTTTGAGTAAATTACATCAATGACAAAGATTTTGGAATCGTCTGGAGCCGGTGATTTTTTAAATCGTAAAACTACAAATTCGTTGTTTAATTCACCTTAAACCTAATTAATTGATGCAAATGTAATATAAAAGATTTTTGAGCAACCAAAAGTCTGTTTACATTATCGAATGAATTTGGTCCAGCTGCACATTTTTGCTCCTGTAACCGTTTCAAAAATATTTCACGCTTATTTCCTGAATTCTGACAATTTTAGGACCCTAAAAATTTTGCAACACTCACAAAATGCTCACCCTTTTACCTTGTTCTTGTCAAAATAGTTATCTTGTCCGTGTCTGGGCCTGGGGCATGGGCCCTCCCGTACCCACCCCCCCCACCCCCCCCCAGTGTTAACCTTTATAGTTTGCTCGGTTTAGCGTTTGTGAGAGCTGCTTGTGGTCACTTACACTCCCACCATCCATTGTGCACTTTTATTATTTATATAATTCTATTGTTGTTAATGTTCAACTTTCATTCAGAGAGTATCGTGCACAGCTTTTCAAACAGCAACATTTATTCAAAAGCCTTTATTAAAGATCTCCTTAAAGCGGTTCCGCAAAAATTCTTTCTGAATCCAGTCTGGAGGAGATTGATTTTCTGCCTTCTAGTTAGCGTTTGGCTATTGTTAGTTGTTTGCAGATGCTCTGCGGGTGAATTTATCCCATGAATTGGATAAATTTTTTAGAAAAGAACTATAATTTACTTTCTACGTGTGCACGCATATTCAATTCCCGGGCGGTTCCAAAAACTCGACGGGCCGGGCCGAACTCAAGAAATTTTTCAGAGATAATATTTCTCTGCACAGGAAAGATGGATGTTAAACATACTCCTTCTAAGACTGTAGGCTTCAAATTGGAAGGATTGGATTAAAGTAATACTTGTTCAATTAGCTGGGCTTTCATTTGACATTTAACCTAATTTGCATAATGTGAAAGCAAAAAATGACGTATAGCTAGACACATGGTAAAGATAGGCTATTTTTAAGACCCAATACACAATTACACGCAAATCATAGGACATTCCCATATTAGGTATTCCGCTCTAGCGGAATAAAAATAGTAAAGCTCTTTCAAGACAGAGCAAAGTAGAGTAGAGGTTAACATACTTAGGTAGACATTATTGTACCTGCTTCATACAACCGTCAACTTTTAATCCGTTTGATTAGCGTAGATGTGGACTAAAAATCCACCTTGAAACCATGACAGTCGGATTAACCGGATTAAAATTCATCTTTAAAATATAGCGATTAAAAATTAAAATCAATTCGCTGATTTCTTGAATCCTACGCAGGATTACAGAATCAGGATTCGATTAAAAATTTTAATCCAAGGCACATTAATCAAATCTGTTCAATCCTTGAAAGAATAGGGCCTAAGTTTCTTACAAAGGCATGACTTAACAGGACTTACGTATATAGTTCTACCAATTTACCTGTACAGCTTGTGGGTTTTTCAGTTCCATAATCTGCAAAAAAGTTCAATATTCAATAGTCGATGTCATCAGGTAAAAGACGGACTTTTCGATGAAATAATTTGGGAAATCCAAATTTTAAGATAAATTAGAGCTACATACATGACACAACATTAATTAACGCTGAGAGAGTTTTTGTTTAGCTGTCCTGTGGCTGAGCTAAACTATTTGGAATCAGTCACTCAGTCGTTTCTTTAGACTAATACTTTTATGTTAGTTTTGAGTTGAGTTTTAGCAAGAGTACATAATGATAAGAGTTAGATTTAGATAACAGGCAAGCTCTCTGTTATCAGAGCAAAAACTATGCTATGCGCGATGTCGGATTGGCTTAATGGCCTCCTCTCACACCGCCCCTATATGGATACGTAGTTCCAAAACGGGGGTCAATCTCGGGAAACCGTTTCTTTTAAACGAAGAGTAATTTTAATCTAATCTGGTTAATCTTCAAATAATTTCGTACCAAAAAATTCCAAATCCAAGCCTTCGGCTGGGATAAAAGACGTGTTCTTACAATCATACTTTTCTACCAGGGTACAGGGATTGTCAGTCACTTCCAATTGACCGTTCCAATCCTTGACAGTAAATTCACTGCAATTATCCGTACAGGCTTTGTAGGCAAACGGGCAGAACAGCCAGTCACCCTTAGACTCCGCTAGAGCCAGCCAGAATCCTGATATGAGCATCAGAAACCTGAAGGATATATATAAGTGTTGATAAAAGGGTAAAGCAAAACGAAAATGCTTGACAGGTAGTATAAGTAAATGCTTTCATTGTAGCTTAGGAAATCTCCTAATCTTAAGCAAATGTAATGGAATTAATAAAATCAGGCATTAAAAATAACCAAAATTGGTCTAAAAGTAGTCCGAATTAATCAATTTGCAAGGAAGAATTCTTATGCCATGGATCTGTGAAGAAGAGCGAAGATCATCGACGTGGTGTGAAGTTAGCACCGACAGGAAAGATATAAATTATTCATGAGATACTAAGCCTAAGCAAGTTTAGACATAAAATCTAACAAACGGTCAATGTTTCTTGTTCCTCTTGACTAAATTTGTAGGTTTGGCTAGCTAATAGTTGTGATTCTCCATATTGGGTTGGCTTGTGGTAGTTGTGGGTGTAAGTTCTGTCGCGAGTGGTTGGGTAGTGATCATTGGGTTCGAATTTGGGGTCAAGTTTTTCCCTCGTTGCTCTGTCGGCTTTTGCCGGGCGTTTTGTATTGGTTTGGTATTTTGTTAAGTTTACACTTTTAGTTGAAATTAATGTTTTGTATTAATCTCGTCGTAAAGTTTTTGTTGAAATTACAATAAACCGTTGTAATCATTTCGCTGACTTCCAGTTGGTCAGGACCGAACAGTTCTCCAGCATCACACACCACTGTTGTTCACCTGTAGTTTAGTCTTATCCTAGTAGTCAAAAGTCAGGCAACAGTATTTTATTAAGATCAGTATAGTCGAACTTCACAGTGGAATGCATTTATTGAATAATGTCCAAGCAGTAAATGTATAGATTATTTCATGTTTGTCTAGTCAGAGTTGCCAGTATTCAAAAAATTAAGGGAAATTCATAAATAGGGTCCAAGGTTGGTACTTAATCAGGGCATAAACCTTAGTCTTAATTATGATTTTAAGCTTAATTAAGTTCTACTAACGTATGGTTTATTAACAATACTAATCCAGGAATTGAAAAAAGAGGGGGTATTTCGGTCTTAGTTCCCTTAGTAAGTGGAGTTGTTACTCCCACACGAGGATCAATATCGACATTTAAACGGAACTTAGGTGAATTGGTGAATGTCGTCCATAAATTGAGTTAAGCACGGCCTTCTCCTCAAAATAGTATAATCGCTATTGTTCCATACTAGTTAGCAGGAAGTCATAAACCCAAAACATGAGGTTTATATGACTAATAGGCCGAAATTTAGTCGTAAAATTGCCAATAGAATGGAAATTTGCATCGAAAATAGCAAAATATCGGAAGATGGTCCAATATTAGGTACGAAATAGCTAAGTACGTAGATAGGTAGGGTTAATTAGTAATAATTAATGATGTTTAGTTAGTATATAATTAAATTTTATAATTTTGGTCGGAAACATTACTTGGGCTTATATGAGAGAGAATTTGGTCCTGATTCCGAAAATCCAAACCCGGTTTTCTAACTCCCAAAAATAAGAAAGCTACAGCTTAAAATGTCTTTTAAAAATGGTTTTTATTCCCTAATTTCAACACTCTAAAAAGGAGTGTTTTAAAAAGATTTTTTATTAGGTTTGACTTAAGTCAAACCTTTTCTCTTTTTATTGTCTGGGAGGTTGTCTACCTCCCAGACTACACACCTCATGGGTGTGGTTTTCTTTCTTCTTCTCTTTCTTCAGTTGTCCTCACCTGAACTTTTGGCCGAGGACAAGGCCAACAAAGAAGAAACAAAGAAAATAGTAGTATTGGCCCAAGACATGTAGATTAGAGATAATCTCCCTTAATAATAATATGAATATTAAAATAAGTAGGTAGATATACGTAGGTAAGTACGTAGTTTATTATAATGCAATTTTTAATTCATGAAAAACTGTATATCTGTTGTAACAATTCTACAAAGTTATGAAAATTCACAAAGTTTTCCCTTTGGTTGCGTTTATGTGTTAGCAAAAATTTCGCAAAGTTTCGCCGAATTTCGGCACTGGAAATATATCAAAAAGGGGTCAGTTGGGGGTAATATTTTCAAAATCTCATTAATTTTCGCCTCCCATGGCCAGCTGGCTCAACCCGCCGCTGCGCCCCAAACACAAAAGGTGGGAAGCTTCTAGAAAGTTCTAGAACTTTCTAGAAGCTTTGCCTTAAAATCAAAGAGGCAATCCGCCTCAACTCTCGCTAATGACCTGTCGCCGAGCTGTCAGCAAAACTGTCAGCTCGGTCCCAAAAATTTTCTCTTAGTCAGAGTTCGCCTGAGAGCAACCGAGAGCGGTTGCTTCCCCTCCCATTAATGCGCTCTCCAGTGCAGTTGACACTGCATGGGGGTTACAGCGCATTTCCCCGGTTAGGATGAAAACATAGATTTTGAGAATCACAGCGAACTCTTACCAATTAGGGCCATATAGGTCTTTTATGCCTGGCCACAAACTGAGAAGAAAACACTAGGATTTGACGGCCATTTTCTGGCCTTATTATTTTTTTTACTGAGGCCACTTGGCCAATTTTTATTCTATGCGATTTTTGGGTCTTCGGGCCAATTTTTTATACGCTATTATTAAGGCCAATGGGCCAATTTTTTCTGCATTCTTTGGGCTACAGAGCCCCATTTTTTATCCAGCATATTTGGGCCTGAGGCCACTTTTATTTCCATAGCATGTGTGAACCTTTGTGCCACTTTCATTTCTATTTATTTTCTCATTATTATTATTATTATTATTATTTTATTATTTCGACAAAGGGACAGCTCAAGTAAACCCCTTCTGTTCGATGGAGGTCTTGAGAATTGTCCTTACTTTTGTTTTTCTGTTTTTCTATCCGACACTCTCTTATTATCGAGGTTTGCTGACCTCCGCCCTTCATTATCCTGTCTTGTTTTATTTTTCTCTTATTTGCACTTTTTGGTCAAGCCACGACCAACTTTTTACCAATTTTTAATAGGGCCCTTTTGGCCTAAATTTGGGGTTTAAAGTAGAATATGGGATAAATGAACGGGGACCCGACCCCAAAGTTTAGAGGGTCCTTTTGTTACGACCCTAATTTACTAAGTTAGTTAGAAAGATGTTCGCCCCACAGCCGGCAGCTAGGAGTTGCCGGCCATATTATTTTATCATGGCTTTGTTAAGCCTTTTAAAAAAATTACTGTCTATAATCTATGTTGTTTGTCGTAGGTCTGTATCAAAAGTAATAGACTATTAAAAACGTAAAACAAATTCCAAATCCGAAGGTTTAAATAATTAGTCGTTTCCAAATAATTATAATAAAGCGTTTCACGAGGAATGACCGGCTTCCCCACTAATTAATTTAATTATTGTTATTAGTTTTGTTTAGTAATGATTGCTTAGCAATCATTACTCACACGGCTTTCCAAAGTTCAAAGTTCTGAAAAAATTACCAAAGTTCTGCGCTATAAGTCGAGTTTTAGAATTCTAAAACTCGCAGCAAAATTCTCGTTAAATTCCGTTAATTTAGTAGTTAATAATTACGTTTCAAGGGTGCGTTTAAAATAACAGCTAGGAGCGTAGATTACTTAGTAAAAACTAGATTTAGGTTTTATCCAGGTTGTCTTTTGATTATGTTTATCTTTAGGGTAAGTTAGATAAGTGATTGCTTACGAAATTGTGTGTCGGTGTGTGTATGTATGAGACTGTATGAATGGCATTGTATATTGGTTCGTATGATTATATAAAAACTATATATATATATATGAATTATATATAGAAACTCCTTCTGTCCGACGAAGGTTGTGAGCACCGCTGGAGTGATCAAGACTCAGGTCATAAGCAGGAATGAGGTGTACGTGTGATTTGTATGAATGATTGTATTTCCGTGACATGAGTGCATTCTAGTCTAATTATGCATAAATGTTTAAATGCTTAATTATTCCGTATTCTGAATGTTGTATGAATGTTACATAAATGAAGTCTAGATGTTTACCTATTTCGTAATCTAAATATTGTACAGATGCTGCATAAAAGTTGTTTAGTTAGCAAATGTGATTACGTAGTTCAGTATTAGTTTGCTCAGGATGTGTGTAAATGCCGCAGTTCATGTGATGTAATCTTAATCATAATCGAGCAAGTGACCGTCCAGATGTTTAATGATTATCTGTGCGCATGGCCTATATGAAGTACCAAAATTATACTAGGATTCCCATAGTACGCAGGAGAATAGTAATAAGTAACATAGTTTCAGTTTACAAGCCTTGTATGCATGTCTGGAAGTTTGTGAATACATGATTACGTAGGTAATCTAGGTTTAGGTTCAGTTTAGCAAATATGCAAATAAGGTCGGGACTATAGGACCTAGGGTCACGGGGATCCCGTATTATGTTTTTATCAGTCTGAATCAGGATGTCCTCGATTCGTCCGCGTAAGCCACTCTTTGTCAAGGGTGCGGACGAATCGCAAGAAAAGGAATCCGTCAAATGGTCGGTCGGTCAAAACTAACGCAATTTCTGTTTAAAATTATCGTTTTCAGAATTATTGTCCAAAAGACGTATTAACATTACGTAAAAGGCTATAGTGAACGTAGTCTTTGATTATATTAGCTGTATCTTTGTTTCTAATGTCAGTACATGCCGTTATTGCCATTTTTAGTCAAATTTACTACATTTGATTCATGTTTCATTCATAACAATTACCGCAACCGCGGCCTAGCACCATTTCATGTCGGTGTTCACGTTTAAAGGCAAAACTAGCAACATCCTGTTAAGTAAATGTTAGCAAGGTTGAAAAATCAACCTTGCTTATTTGGTGACTAGTATAAAGCCAGTCCATGATAATTATCCACAAATGGCAATAATAGGTTTCAACAATTTAGCGATTCTAATTAATACTAAGCGATAATCGATAATGTACCTGAAATAAGCGAAATAACATTTAGTTACGTAAGTATTATGGATAGATTACTAAAGTCTGACCAAAAATTCTTGGAACCGAACTGTGAGCGCTTGTCCTGAGTTAACCTTTGAAGTTAGCCTGTATAAAGTATATATTTTTAGAAACCTCAGGAGGAGGAGAATCCGGTAAAACCATCATATCCGGTCTATATCCGGTTACCTGATGCCATATCGATAAAAACGCTTCAGATTCGCAAAGAGAATGGTTATTAATTTATACTCTAGCATATTGGTCCTTGGCCCAAGACATCTCCGAAAATCCGGTCACATCCGGTCTATGTCCGGTAACCGGATGTCTAGCTCACAAAAACTGTACAGCAAGATGGGTAGGTCGTACAGTTTCGCTGATTGCATTTTTAGATTCAGCGGGTCGAAATTAGTCTATATACGAACTTTTGTCCAATTTGGGCCAAAATTGCGTGATCTATGGTCGTATCCGGTGCGAAAAAAACCGGAAAAATCGGTTTTTCCGGCCTGATGCTCGGAATCGCGGACAAAAAATGTTAGTTTTTGGCACAGTGAATATTTAGGAGGCTACTTTTATTTTACCGGTGTCAAAATAATCGAATATCCGGTCGATTTCCGGTTCTGAGCTTTGAAATTTGAGGTTTCATGAGCTATTATCTCAGTATCCGGTTGGTCCGGAAGTCAAATTCTTTCATTAAAATGACATTTTGTCTATCCCTAACAAGCATCAACCTCAAATTACTTCATATCTGCTATAATTTTTGAATGATAGCGTTTTAAAAACGTGCTGATTTTGCTTGTTTTGTGTAATTGTTAAACCGGATATGAGATTTGATCCCATACGCTTAGCTTTGTCGCACGCAATATAACTTATTTTTGAACCATTTTTAATACGCTATCATTCAAAAATTACAGCAGATCTGAAGTAATTTGAGGTTGATACTTGTTAGGGATAGACAAAATGTCGTTTTAATGAAATAATTTGACTTCCGGACCAACCGGATACTGAGATAATAGCCCATGAAATCTCAAATTTCAAAGCTCAGAACCGAAAATAGACCGGATATTCGATTACTTTGACACCGGTAAAATGAAAGTAGCCTGCCAAATATTCATTGTGCCGAAAACTAACATTTTTTGTCCGCGATTCCGAGCACCAGACCGGAGAAACCGATTTTTCCGGTTTTTTTCGCACCGGATACGACCATAAATCACGCAATTTTGGTCCAAATTGGACAAAACTTCGTATATAGACTAATTTCGACCCGCTGAATCTAAAAATTCAATCAGCGAAACTGTACGACCTACCCATCTTGCTGTACAGTTTTTGTGAGCTAGACATCCGGTTACCGGACATAGACCGGATGTGACCGGATTTTCGGAGATGTCTTGGGCCAAGGACCAATATGCTAGAGTATGAAATAATTACCATTCTCTTTCCGAATCTGAAGCGTTTTTATCGATTTGGCATCCGGTAACCGGATATAGACCGGATATGATGGTTTTACCGGATTCTCCTCCTCCTGAGGTTTCTAAAAATATATACTTTATAAAGGCTAACTTCAAAGGTTATCTCAGGACAAGCGCTCACAGTTCGGTTCCAAGAATTTTTGGTCAGACTTTAGTACCATCTTCTGATAATGGCAAAATTACCAGTTTTATGAATTCAACTAATTTTCAATGTTTAATATTTGCCAAAATAGGAAGTTGTTACCTTCCTTATTTAGAACCATGAAACCAAAAGTTCTGCATTCATATATTGTGTTTCATCAAACTCGCGTGCTAATCATTTCTAATTAGTTAATACGTGTCGAAGGCAGGAAGTTGTCACCTTCCTTGCTGGAACTCGGAAAACGAAGGTCTTAGATTTGATCATTTTAACCAAATTACTGTTTCTCGTGTTAACTAAGTGAATGGGTGCCTACCTGCTTTTAAAGGGCCCAAAATTGTATCAACTTCATGTAATGGGATTTAATCGTACAGAAGCTGACTGTACAAAGCGAAATCAAGCCGAAGTCGTAGTTTTGTGTTGTAACTGCAATTTCCTGCACAAGAGTGCAAGAAATTGCCCGAAAAACCAGTATTTCGCTCAAAACTAATCTCCAATGTCATGATCTTGTTAAAACCGTCCAGAAATTGCAACGATTCACCTAAAATTCAAGTTTCTGCAATAATTTCGAATTTACACGCTTAATTCAAGTTCAGAAATCCATAATGTGAGTAATGGTTGCTGGGTTCGAATCCCGCACCTATAATTTGTACTAATGGGTTTTAACCCATTTGATTCAGGTGCGGAAGACTGTATCTCCAGCCTGAGTAGAACAGAATCTGCCTCTGATTGATTAGAGATAGCTCAGTGTAGTCCTGAATTATTGGATAGTGGAAGGATTAGTCATTTCAGTTTGGATCATCGCATTTCTTGGGAGTCAAGTCATATTTGGATTTAACTGTAGGTACTTTGATTGGATTGGAGTACAATTTTGACCTTAAGGCTGAGACAACAGTTGGCAGCACCGAATCATCTGCGGAAAACCGAAACCAGTTGTGAACCTTTATAACGTTGATCCTTTTGAACCTAAACTGAGTCTTACCATTTTACACTTCAAAAATGAGTTTCACCACTTTGTCTTTCATTATGGAAAACGGGGTTGTCATCCCCGCATCCCTTGCCTAAGCCGCCTGTTGATTAGCAGTGAATTGATATAGAAGACAAAAGAAAAGATTAAATAAAACCGTATACTAATCCCATAAACGGACCAGGAAACTCCCAACCGGACCCCCCTTGTGTTTGACTCTTGGTGACCGTATAGCATCCGAAAGTGCTATTGTTACTAGCATTTCGGGCTCACCCACAGACCGGAACTGTGCTCTACTAACTCATTTAATTTAGTTAATTTAATCTGTTCAGTAGCTTTGATTATCAGTAATCTATTGTCCTTGGTAAGGAGGACGGGCAAAGAGTCATAACTTAATAGCACGAACACCAGCATTTAGGGACTGCACAATAGAGTTTAGTAATAGGTTTAGTAATTAGTTTAGTTAGTCAATTAGGAAGGAAAGAAAGAAGAATATAGTGGAATTGAGTCTAGGCGCCAAAACCTTGTCCCTATTACTAATTAACATTTTGGGTAAACCAACTACTGGCAACTCTGGCCAACTGCACTTGTCTGTCTAATTGTTTCTACAGTATACAGTTCGTAGCTTGTTCTACTCCTTGTACGCATTGGAATAATCCTTTCTATTGTCATTATTGTTGTTGTTAATATTATCATTATCATTATTAAACTGTTGTGCCCCATTACTGGACCTATCTACTAGGACATAAGGTTCAGCTCAAATTTGGATTCAGAGCCCCAGTATAAGTAAGTGACTAATTTGAACCCTTGGTCCCTACAAAGACATCGTGCAGCGGATCTGCACAACTATTAGCTAGGGTGCCGGATAGCAGGGTTGGGTCAAAACATCGCCATCATCATTCCAGAGTCTTGATTTGACAATCAGGATTCTCAATCAGTGTTCTTTGATACAGACCTGATTTATCCATTCCGAAACAGCAAGTGTCGACCCCGCTTGGTATTGATAATTATCCATCTGACCCCTGTCTTCATCAAACGAACTCACGCCAGGACCCATCCAGGTTGACTGCAAGGAATCTTCAGTTTTGGACAAACCACCTTCTGAGGATCCTGTGCCTAAGTTTATCCTCACCGATAAACGCGTCGACCTTCCGTGTACTCGAAGTGGTTGATACCCAGAGTCAGTCGTGATAGACTGTTACTGAACAAAGATTTACTAGTTCGAAAATTGGAACCACAATCCTGCCCACTTCATTACACAAACCAAGGTACCACTTGTCGCATAACTTTGAGATTGTCACTTTCTAACATGATGTTACCGCCTGTCACTGTAACATTTTCTCCTTGAAAGTTTTTCTTCGACAACATTACACCGGTGAAATCTACCTCCTCTGAAATAGTATCACCAGGCAAATACTTCAAACCGGAAAAATAACAATGGACAATGGACGGACTGATAATAGCAGACAACTAAGTGTGAAGCTTTAGTTGAGACCCCTTACTTGACAGTAATCATTGTTATCATTGCAACCAGAGTAGGTAGAGCAGTAAAGATAACTTCTGAGCAACAATCTAAAGTACAACATTAAAAACTATAGCTGTATACGGCTTGAATGCGAAACGCTGCACGAGTGCACAGGTCATAAGAGAGAATCGATATTAGTATAATATCACCGCCACCGGTAGTACGCTCCACCCTTGGTCACTTTCTTTGTCATAAATGGCCAGTCACCACTCACCGCGAAGGTAGACGACATATTTCCCTGGGTGGGTCCGCAATAACCAATTTGGCTTGGGTGCCTTCGCCTTGTTTTCTGTTCTTGACCTTCGTCTCTCCGTTTCTTGTCCGCTTGCGGTCCAAGAGAAAGGCAGCATATGGGGCCTCGCACGAGTTGAGTTGTTGGCCGGCCGGTCCGCCTCGGAGTATAGCCAAACAGCGACCGGCCGGTCATCTGAACCAGGTCAATAAGTGGTATTATCTGCTATTGATTAGATAACCAGGAGAAACTGTGTGCATCATTCAATGCCAAACATTTCGCAAAATGCACCAAAAATAGGGCAAAACAGGTACCTGCAGGCTTCATTTGACCGGCCGGTTTATCACTCGGCCAGTCGGCCGGGCAACAATACTCAACTAAAAGAGCCTGTAAATGCCAAATCAACATCAAAAACCACAAAGATGAGCTTCAGAAATCAGATAACTCTAGTAAGGAGTACATTTTGGATTGCTCTTACCTTGTTATCTATTTCAGGAACGCAGCTATTTGATAATGAATTCTGAGCTCAACTTTTTTATTCCATCTCGTCTGACTGATCTATGCTCTAACTGGTGAGAAAAGTTTTCCATCATTCGATTGTATCTACAGAAATTTTTGTGTCAGACTTTAGTAGCAGTCAGCCAAATCGTGAAACATAGTTTCAAATAAAACAGCACCCAACCATGCTGAATGCAAAGTTTCCTATCCGTTGAAAGCTAGTCGAAACTAATTTCTGTACGAGTATATATATAACTAGTGTTGTCATCCGGGTTTGTTTCGGGCTCGGGCCCCGGGCCGGGCCTGGCCCGGATCATAATTTGATCGGAGCGGCCCGACCAGGGCCCGGCCCGGAGTCTTTTCGGGCTCGGCCCGAAACAGGTCCGGATT
Organism: Trissonchulus latispiculum; assembly: GCA_030248195.1. Lineage (NCBI taxonomy): Eukaryota > Metazoa > Nematoda > Enoplea > Enoplida > Ironidae > Trissonchulus > Trissonchulus latispiculum. The sequence goes on from JASAND010001518.1 coordinate 55,555, forward strand.
TTTTTCCCAGCCAAAGGAAAAATTGATATAAATGGACTGAAAAACACCAAATTTTTTCTGAGAATTCTTGAAACAAGAAGGTTTTTCGTTCAATTGAGTTGAAAAGTATTAATATATTCATTACAGACTTTAGATAATAAATATCAAGTATTATTTAAAAACATAGTTGTTGGTTTGGCAGTTTTACTCCGTTAGAGCTCAATACCATTTCTCGAATTATACCCAGGTTTTTTTTGCGTCCAGATGTGCGTCTGAACGCAAAGTTTCTTATCCGGACGCAATGAAATTTTAACGGGACGCAAGCTAGACGCAACATTATTTCAGGAGAAAATTCGCTTTTGTAACAATAAAAACTTTAAATGTTTCCAGTACCAATTTTTCCGTTTTTTCCAAAAATTGCTTCGGGTCCTGGGGGCTCCGCCCCCAGACCCCCGGTGTTTTCCACTTTGTCATGGAATGCCAAGGTGCGCCATGCCTCAATGTTACTCAATGTTATTTGTTAAGTTGTTGGCCACCTGCAACCATATCAAATCTTTTCGAACTCATAAATTTCACTTCAATAAATATATAGATCTTACTAAATGCATAATCGTGAACATTTATATTGTTCTCATTCAACACAGGATCAAGATTAGTACATAGTAAAAAGTAAAACCCTGAAATTAACAAATTTGTAACTGTAGCAGGAGCAGAATATACAAATTTTTTGGTTCTTCTAATTTTCTAAAAAACGTTTTTCGCAAAAAACACAAATGGCAATTTGAATTATATAATGCAAGACTACCATTTTCTAAAATTTTCAAATACAAAGGGCACGTGCACGGGCACAAAGGGTACGTGCATTTCACGATGAATTTATTGCAACTAGCGTTGATAGTGAAATGGGGAATCCTTTCAGGAATCATTAATACTCAGGGTTTTGAAAATGGAATTTGTGTTTCCACATTTACTACCTTTCTTCTTAGTGATATTAATTTAATAACTATTTCATTAATTTTTAGTTTATCTACAACATTGAACATCGAAACAATGTGTCAATAAAATCGAAAACTTTCAATGCTCTCTTCCGGCGCTCACTTCCAATGCTCTTTTCAGGGATCCGTAGTTCTCAGAGTTTTCGGTCGCCTTTTAGTGCGTACACAAGACGTGCTAATCATAGATGTACATCCTAAAACAGGTAGCTAGCTTTTGCACGCGTTTACGTATACATACATATATATATAAATATATATATATATATATATATATATATATATATATATATATATATATATATATATATATATATATATATATATATATATATATATATATATATATATATATATATATATATATATACACATATATGCATATATATACATATATATATATGTATATATATATATAGGGACTAGGGACTCTTGACTGGTTTGCTGGCTATATGATTAACACTAGAGTTAGCCAGTCTTAGCCAGTCAAATTTGACGGTCTCATTAGTTTTTACACTGAAATTAGCCAGTCAACTGCGACTGGCTTATTTTTAAATTTTCTTTATCTCATCTATATCTATATATATGTATATATATATATTTATATATATAGGGACTAGGGACTGTTGACTGGTTTGCTTAGCTTAGCCTTAGCTTAGCTTAGTCTTAGCTTAGCTTAGTCTTAGCCAGTCAACTTTGACGGTCTCATTATTTTTAACACTAAAATTAGCCAGTCAACTGCGACAGGCTAATGTTTAAATTTTCTGACAGACTAAAATTTATTTTATGGGAAAGGGAATGTATTGTGCAAGTTAACTGAATGTTGTCTCTGCACAGATGCAAAAAAATAATGTGAGAAAGGGGGGGGCGGGGGGGGATACACACACATACATATATATGTATATATATTATATATGTATTATATATAATGTATATATATTATATATATATAAATATATATACATATATATATATATATATATATATATATACATATATATATATATATATATATATATATGAGCCGATTTCTGGTAGGGGTCAACCATAACTTGGAGACCTTCAAAAATCGATTTGGCTCAAACTTCAGGAGTAGTAGCAACCTGCAAATGTAAAGGAAACCTTCAACTCGTATATAACGAAGCTACAACTCCGTCGACTTCGACGTCGCCACAAGCAAAGCTAATTAGATGATAGAGTCAGACAGTCATGGTTTCCATACTCACATATGGTCTGCCAGTTTGAGCTTTTCTGGGGTCATAATCCGCAGCTTGCGACGGTCGAACCTAGCTTGAGCTTCCAGTGTGGGCATTTTCCACATTTTTGGACATAGTTCGATTTCATTATGCCTTAGTTCATACGCAATTTTTATAAATATTATTTATCTATATACACCAATGTTCATGCAAAATGAGCAAAATCCCAGACCCACTTTGAGATATGGCCATTCAACGTTCGAAATTACTGTTTTTGACGTTAAAACAGTGATTATGGCAACTTTGACCTGCCATAGCCGACTAATGAAAAAAGATATCGGCGTAATATTTTAGACATATAACCTAGGTACTTTTGGCAATGTTTCGGGCAAGTTTCAGCCAAATCGGAGAAATTTTATTTTTTTCGATTTTTCGGCCCATTTTGGGGCATGAAAAATCGAAAAAAATAAAATTTCTCCGATTTGGCTGAAACTTGACCGAAACATTGCCAAGGGTACCTAGGTTATATGTCTAAAATATTACGCCGATATCTTTTTTCATTAGTCGGCTATGGCTGGTCAAAGTTGCCATAATCGCTGCTTTGGCTCAAAAACGGCGATTTTTCGAACTTTGAATGGCCATATCTCAAAACTGGGTCTGGGATTTTGCTCATTTTTTGCATGGACGTTGGTAGCATATAGATAAATAATATTTATAAAAATTGCGAGGTACTAAGGCATAATGAAGTCGCTAGGTCAAAAAATGTGGAAATTTGCCTACTGAGCTTGGAGGCTAAAGCTAACGTTAGACCGTCGCAAACTGCGGAACATGACCGCTAGAAAACTCAAACTGGCAGGGATAGGTGCCCCATGTGTGGTGCCTGTATGGTTAAGATATGAACTGGTTCGACTGTCTCTATCGGCCTGAGCACAATTTTGATTGGTGAAGTCCTACGGCGACGTCAGTGGCAGAGTCGAAAATCACGAATTTTGCTATAACTCGTTGAATATTCGGAGTTGAGCTCTAATATTTGAAGGTTTTCCTTTTAGGTCAGATTGCTACAAGTCCTGAAAGTTTGGGCCAAATCGATTTTTGAAGGTTGTCCGGAAGTACAGGCAGCACAGTCGAATTTCTCAGAAATCGACTCATATATATATATATATGCATATATATATATATATATATATATATATATATATATATATATATATATATATATATATATATATATATATATATATATGGAGGGGGGTCTTGGGTCTGTTGACTGGTTTGCTGGCTATATCTTTAACATTAGAGTTAGCCAGTCTTAGCCAGTCAACTTTGACAGTCCCATTACTTTTAACACTAGAATTAGCCAGTCAACTGCGACTGGCTAATTTTTAAATAATCTTAGTATCTGAAATTTATTTTGTTAGACGTACTATAATGTGAGAGGGGATGTCTTATGCAAATTGACTGACTGGCTAGTGCGATACGCACTAAAAGGAAGCCGTGCGATACGCACTAAAAGGAAGCCGAGTTTTCGAAACTGAATGTATATTTGATATTTGCTACCTTTCTCTCAATGCTATTCCTAAACATTTCATTAAACTATATTATAACATTGAAATATCGGAATGTGTGTAAATAATACTAAATAATAATAAGTAAATAATATAAAATAATAACCATATGAAATAGTCACACGAAATTCTGTTTCTGTTTGCCGACAAGTGTTTGCTGATTATTGCTTGCCCTTTTGTTTGAAAAGCACTATTATGTTGTTTGTTTGATATACTGTAACTACATACATATTATAGTAGACACTTTACTACTTTATTTCATTAACTTATTAAATTTGAATGGAAAAAGCTTTGAGGGAGTTAAACAGAGTTAAATTTAACCCTATCATGAAAAGGTTAGAGTTAGAGAGAGTTAATTTTAACTCTTTTCAAGAAACAACGCAGAGTTAAAAACTTTAACTCTCTATAACTCGCAGGGTTAAAATTAACTCATTTATCTCTTTCTTGAAAAGGATCGAGTTAATTTTAACTCTACTCTACCCTTTCTTGAAAAGGCCCTAAATTTCCAAAAAACAATGAAATTTTTCCCTCATACTGTTGCTATTCAACAGGTGTGCGTCTACGGAATTAGATGCCTTTTTTCAAAAGGCCACTCTGACCAGTTTAAACTCTAACTGAAGGTCTAGTGTGCGTCTACGGAATTAGATGCAATCAATGCACTCAAGTCGCAGTGCAAGTGTGCGTATACAGAATTATCACCTATTGCGTTAGATGCAACAGGTGCCAAATAAAATCTTTTTAAACATTTCCATTACGGATTATTCGGGAATTGCAAAAAATTCTTCAACTTCTGGGGGGCTCCGCCCCCCAGAACCCCCGCCGTGTACGTTGGCCGCATGTATATTTTATAGGTACCCTTATAATCGTGTATTTTGAGCAGCATCTTGAAATAGTGTAAATAGTGCTACACTAAAGGAATTATCTAAATTTGTTAAAAATAAACCGTTTTTTGCACAGAAAACATGATAAAACAAAAATTCTACCTGGACGCAAAATTTCTTAACCGGACGCAACTTAAACTTAGCGGAACGCAAGGTTGACGCAAATCCGAAAACCAAAAAAACCCTGATTATACCTAAATCGGGTCCATTGAAATGCTTCCATTAATATGTGAGATTGCGGAGTGATGCATTACTACATTATGCCTATTCGTTTATTGAAAAGACGTTTATAAAAATTCAAAGGACAAACAGAGGAAGTTACAGCTAATAATAAAGCGTTATATTAGATTAACGGACATTGCAAAGTTAAAGCCGATACATTATTGTATATTATTTTTACATTTATTTCCTGTTACTTATGTTTATATCTTATATCTTATAATATTCTTATAATATCTAATCTTATCTGCTAAAAACTACATCAAATATCGTTTTTACTAATTTTGACCATTCGGGCCGGTTTCGGGCCCGACCTCGGGCTGAAATCCGGGCCTGTTTCGGGCCCGAAATCCGGGCCGGCCCGGATGATTAGGAACGGCACGGCCCGGATTTTTCGCTAACGTGACAACACTATATATAACACTTTTGTGTCTCCACTTTCCATTTAAATATTTCTTCTAGCGTATTTTCATTTTGACATGAAAGCTCGTTATCATTCGCAGGTTAGTATGCGTTTTCCCCAAAGAATCTTCTAAACTGCTATTGTTTGACTGTAGAAAACTTGAAAAAACCCTTCTATATACTTGCCCAAGTATATGAAATGAATAGCAAAAATTTCCAATGATTTTAGAAGCATTTTTTATGTAATCATAATTCCCAGCTAGAAGCAAATTTTAAGGGGGCACAAGCAGCTTGACGGAAATCGCCAAACGAAAATTCCAGTACCTAAATCAGTATCCATCCAACGAGGTAGCAACCTGGAATTTGATTGGCTTGCGAGCTGTGACTGTCAGCACCTACCTAAACCACAACCACACTTTACTCCACAAAAACAGCAGAAAAATATCAAAAAATACAGCACTATTACAAACATCAAAAAACATTAAAAAACTAAAAAATCATCTAATTCTCTTCTCAATCTTCTTGGCCGCTGCCTTCTTCTTCATCTGTTCCACCCGTTTGCCCCCCAGGGTCAGGGAGGAACTCCCGGGTGCGGCGCTGGGGCGCACCTTCAGCCCGGACAGACTGCTGGTCGGAGCCACCGTGAAAGTGGCGGCCGGCTGGCCGGCCGCAGGGGTCACGGACCGGGCCGACAGGGAACTGAGGGCCGGGCTGAATTTCGTCGAACCCTGGACCGGACCGCCGAGGTTGGTCATCAGGGTAGTGGCGAAATTTTTCGACCCGGAACCGGAACCCGAGGAACCGGAACCGGCTACCGAGCTGGCCAGTTTCTGTAGACCGCCACCGGAACCGATCGACGAAGAGGTCGAAGCAGATTTTAGGATCCCGGAACCGCCAAGAGCTCCGGCCGTGGGTGAGGATCGGGTCGATACAGAAATGGAGCCGGAACTGGGCAGTAGGTTGGAGCCGCCAGACTTCTTGGCGCCGGCACCGCCTAAAAACAGAATGGCACAAAATTAGGATAGGTCAGAGGTTTCAACCTTAAGGAAAATGATAACAACTGTAACATTACTAGAGACACATCAAGAAAATGAGGTAAACGCGGGCTAGCAGGCGGATCCACGAAGGATACAAGCATTAATCATACAGAAATAATGATAAACGCCTGCCTGCAGTCACTAAGGCAAAGCTTCTTGATGTAAATGCTGTTTGTATCTTTACGGAGATCCGCGGGCTGCGGCAGTCCTTTTTCTGTGCATAGCACAGTCAGAGAGGTTTTGATAAACCTTCTCTGGCTATGTTGCAGCAAAGATAGAGCCGAGCTGGCTGTCCTTCTTTGGACAACCAGGCAGGAGCTCCAGGGAGTAGTTCTCCCTGGGTAAGAGCGCTCAACGCGCCCATTCTGGCTCTCTCCTGTTTCGGACTAAGGCTTTGTCTTAGTGACTGCAGGCAGGCGATTTTCATTATTTCTCTATGATTACTAGAGACGCAATTAGACATTAGTTGCAAGCCAAAGAAAAACAGAGGAGAAATTAGATTGTAAATGGTTTCAACCAAAACAGCAACAGTGGTACATACCAACAAAGACACTACCAGATTAACATGCATTTGTTGTACTGACTGTATTTTCCATAGTTTCATTCATTCAAATTCATTTTATTAATTCGGAAGAGCTTTACCTTTATGCTTGGCAATAAAGTCGGCAGCCAGCGCAGAAATCTTGGGCCCACTACTGTCACTGCTCGGAGAATTCTAAACAGGAAAATTAGAAACCAATTTTAGCATGAAAAATACAAGAGTATAGCAAAAAAATCAAAATTATAATCGCAGAAACTTAAAACATAGCTTCTTAGAATCAATCCAAAATTTTGGGCCATAATTTTTATATTGTCACAGTCCAGTTCCCATTGTTGTAATTGTGACTCTGCTACATAGGTTTTCTGAAGAAACAAACGGGGGGCATCACCTAAACTATTTGGCTTGACCTCTGGACTCAAACCAACCGAACGTTGGGGGGGGGACATTTTCACATAAGCTGCACTGGCAGACTGGCACCATAACTTCTGTAGCTGAAACATTGCTGGGGGTAGGTTTGCCTTTTACACCAGAACCCCTCCTGAAGTGCTAAAGAACCTGTCAAAACATTTAGGTACAACGTTTTAATTTGTTTTGTACCTTATCCGAAATTTCACGTTTGAACACCATTGGTTTATCCTTGGCAGAATCTTTATCCTTACTGGATTTCGCGGAACCAGACCCATTGGAGCCAGTGGTTGTTTTGCCAGAAGCGGCCTGAAAACAAAAACCAAATAAAACCCAAAAAAGGCTAGAAAATCACCACAAAAAGGAATATATAAGGAAATTAATAGTACTAGTAAAACCAGAAAATACAAAATTAAAACTGGGGTTTATTTTAGGCGAACAAATGTGTGGGTTGGGATTGGGAGGAGCCATTACTGGGGGTGGTGAATAAAATGGGTTTAAAATACAGTAAAAACAGCCTGCTTTCTACATGCTACAACTATAAGCTAAAAAGTGGTTAAAAATTACGGTTTAGTACCAAAATAGACAAATTTTCCGACCTAAACTTTAAAATACCTAAACATTATACGAAAACACACACATACAGTGAAGTTTGGCCTCCAAGCGGATTATGCAACAAGTTTGCAACCAAACTTGCAGCAAATAAGTTTAGCAAAATTGCCTCAAAACTTCCGCCCTACCAAGTTTGCATCCTAGACTTGAAAACAGGGCTAAGCAAATTCTAGACTAAGAATCCTAGTTACGGGCTTTACGTGGTGGTACCACATTTCGTAGCTACTAGTACTGGAGCTTCAAACTTGTCCTGCAAATAACTCGATAAAACTTGACTGACTCTTTTCGAAAGATTAATCTAAATATTTCGATTTTCCTTGACCCACAAAGATCAGTGCTAAAATGGCTGCAACTGCAACTATGGCTTCGCTACCGGAACGGGTGGTTTTCATTGGCCCATTTACGGAACCGCAAACTGTAGCCCTGGCAATAGCCAATCAGGAAGCAGAAAAGGTCGGTAAATATTTTATTTATTAGAAATTTGAATTTCGATTGGATTTTTGCATGTTTATAAATGTCAAAATCAAATTGACGACGAAGATTGGATGAAATTCGATTTTGAACACAGGCATATCATAAGCAACAGAAATACTCATACTGAAAACGGATATACATATAGATATTATGATATATCGAAACACAGGCAGCAAAGGTTCAATTCCGAATTCCAAAGCAAAATCAACTAATTTTACTTGAAACGTTCAATATAAAAAATTTGAATGTATATATTGCTTTCAAAAAATCTGAAAAATGATATGCCCAGTTCACTCAATGCAAACTAATTGGAAAACAACAAAAAAGCTGTCCGGCTGAGAAAAATTTTCCAAAATCAGTTTTCTATTGAATTCATTCGTTTCTAAAAGCAAATTTCTATTTAATAAAATTCGTTTTCGAAAAATTGGCTTTCTTCCTTAGGCATTCTAGATCCGAATCAAACTGCAATAAAAATTCAACTGTCGTATTTTCCAATACTTATATACCAAAAACGTGACAAAAATGCAATGACGATATTTTTTGAAAAAATCTCGAAGATACTGGGAGTAGAACCACGGGCAAGCAGCATATCAGCACACTACCAACTACGCTACACACCTACGTTCACAGAACCTTATATATATACAAGAGATATGAGAATTCATTACCCTCAATATTGCTCTCAAACTTTAAGCATTTTCGAAATATTTAACCATTTCACAAAATGCCATATAATCCTTCGCTGTTCAGTGTCCAAAAAGTATGCCAAATATTCTCGTTACTATTTTTCTTTTTTTTCCAGATCGTCTACAAGGTCAAAACCACCAACAACCAACGCTTCAAAATCCGCCCGGTCATGGGCTTTGTCAACCCCGGCGAATCTGTTACCGTCAACCTAACCTGTCAGGCTTTCAACTTCAATCCGGCCGAGTTGCGACAGGAACGGTTCATCATTTTTGTGGCCTACGCCCCGCCAGAAGCGGCCGGCCCAGGCGAGGCCTGGCAAAATCCCGCCACCGCGCAGCCGTTGCGTCAGGAATTGGCCGTGGTCTATCGAGTGGGCGCCAATGCGCCTGTTACGGAGCCCCCCGCAAATGCCCCCATGCCCATGGAACAGGCTGAACAGCCCATGTTTTAGGTTTATGTTAAATTGACTTGGTGGGGTGGTGGGGCGGGGGGACGTTCAAAATATAATAGATAAATAATCTGAAAATTTTGGAGAAAATATTCCTACAGACTTTATTTCTTTATGAAAATATATTTTGACTCTCAACAAAAAGTTGTCGGTATATAACTGGTCAAATTTGGAGGGGAGGGGGCAAAATTTTATAAGGAGTAGTCAATTTAAAAAGAAAAATTCTGGATCTTTTGCATTTTATGTTTACGTAGGTTGTTTAACATCTTTATATGGACGAATTTAAATATTTTTGATAAATAAACGACGTTAGAAGCAATAATAATGTAAAAGCATTATAAAACATTCCGTATATACTAGCATTGCGGATTTATTATAATCCTAGAGTACTACCTAACTCTTACGAAAATATTAAAAAATTCAAAAAGTTAAAATAAATATTGCAACAAAAAGTGCTCTGAGTCATAAGTCTATAGGAAGAACTCCAAAAAATTCTTCAGCGTTTGGAATTCGACTACCTTCTCGGGAAAATATTCGGGTTGGAACCCACTGGGGGATTCAGAAAGAAATTTAAAAATGGTGTTTTCTTAACTTTCCAAATTCGGGAACCCTCCCCCGTAAGCGTTTATCCGTTGAAAAGAAATCGAATTTACAATAATTTAGAATCATGAATAATCTACATTTTTAATCACTTGAATTCCCTAAGATTTCCGAAGACTCGTGTTAGGTCTGTTCTACAAGTCTAAACTAAAATTTTAGCCAAGAACCGTGGAAATTGCTGAAAAGGACATCTGACATTGTAGATAACAAAAATAAATAGTAGATAAAAGAAAACAATTGTAAGAAGATTGATTTTTTGAGGACGACGAGCGTTAGGCGAAATTCGCAGAATCCAACTATATACCAATTTTCGCGAAAACTGAGGCTATTCGCGGTATCTTTCGAAAAACTGAAAATTAAAACAATGATTGAATAATGAATTTCTAAGGCAAATAAAACAACTTTTTTGCATAGAAACTGGGCAAAACTCGTCATCTCTTGTGGCTGCTGCTAGTTTCCGGAAAGTCACGCTGTGCTTACATTGCAGAAAATTGTAATTTCTTTAAAGAGTATACAGTCTGAATTGTATTTAAATAATTCTCGTTAGGCAAGATAATGCATAAACGACAGAACGAATTTTAAAAATCTGTAAAATTGACAATAATAACAAAAATACCCTTTGATTTTCTGAAAATAGGGTTCAGCTGAATTCTCGGGAGGCTAGAAATACTCATCTATCTTATAAAAATTGTAACAAAATTTCTGATCTAAAATTCAGTAAAATTTTAAAAACATTTTTGGCCCAGAAAACAAGGATTAAACACACATCTACAACTAAGTTGAATGCATCAACTGTTAATAGTTCATTCCCTCCAATATCCTAAAGTCTGACCAAAAAATGTAGGGAGCGAAATTGTTTTGTTTATACTGCATTACCGGTACATTTTTGCTGCAGCAATGTATATATTTTCTGAACCGTCATACTTTTCATACATTTTCTTCTGAATTTGCAAAAATTTTTTTGAATTTAAAATTCATCAAAAGATGTCGATTTTTAGTTTTGACAGATCAGTGAGAACATTAGAATCCAGCTCGTTCGATAGAAAATTAGCCCATGCTCTCACACGATTTGAATCCCGAATATCGACTGATTTCGTCAAACATTGCGATAGTTATTCAGTTTTTTTTCGATTTTCAAAAAATCCTTTGATCACACTTTTTTCAACTTTGACTTCGGCTTAGTCTCAGACTCACAACGCAACAAATTTTATTCAGATTTTCTTGACCAACGTTACGTGTCAACTTTTGATATATGTGGTTTTTCAAAATTCTGAAAATCGATTTTTTTAGAAAAATTACCACTTTTTGATCCAAAATTTCTACGTTACAATTCAAGCAAAAGTGGGTTAAAATAACATTATGCTATGAGGTCTAATCTGAGCTGAATCCAACTGATGTAACAGTTTTTGTCTACGGCTTATATTGCTCCAGCAACGAATTTTTAAACTATTTCCTATTTCATGTGATTTCTGACAAGTTCTGCTATATTGTGCATTGATTTGCCGCAAATACTGTAAACTAGCCAAAAACAGGCTAAAAAGCGAAATTCTTTAAAAATTAGTTGCGGATGTAATTTAAGCAGTAGCCACAAAAACTTTATATCGTTGGATTCAGCTCAGATTAAACTTGTGATGGAGGAAAGATTATTTTTACCCACTGTACTAGATTCGCCTTGTCGAAATTTTGGGTCAAAGAAGTGTATTTTTCGAAAAAATCGATTTTTCAAATTTTAAAAACCACATATATCACATGAAAGCTGACACGTAAGCTGTCCCAAAAATCCAGTTAAAAATTTTTTGCATCGAGTGAGTCGCGAGTAATAGCCGCTAGAAATAAAGTTGAAAAGCAAGCGGCAAGATCAGAAGGATTTTGAAAATCGAAAAAATTGAATAACTATCTCAATGTTTGACGAAATCAGCTGATATTCGTAGATCTTCCAAATGTGTGAGATATGGGCTAATTTTCTACCGAACGGGTGGTTGCCCTGTTCTTCTACTGATCTTTCAAAACCTAAAAAATCTGCTTCTTTTGATGAATTTTAATTTTTAAAAAAAATTTTTTCAACCAAAAGAAAGTTTATGCCATGACGGTTCAGAAAATATATACATTGCTGCAGCAAAAATGTACCGGTAATTCAGTATAAACAAAACAATTTCGCTCCCTACATTTTTTGGTCAGACTTTAGTAAATTGTAATTAATTAATTACGTAATTAATGGATAATTTTAAAGTGATCTGGTATAAAAACATTTTTTAATCACAAAATATAGAAATATGTACAGTACGTCGTCTTACCATCTTTTTCATTTTCTTGCTACAGGTATGACAGTACCAAACATCACGAGGATCCGACACTTGACTGTCAGAAATGGCTGGATTATGACATTTCTGAAATAACATAAAATAAAACAAAGTTAAAAAATAATAAAAGTAGGATAAATCAAATTAGAAACAGTCTAACCAACAATTTAGCTAAACGTATTAATCTTGAAATTTAAAAAATTTTTATGGACATTTTAACAAACACCAACTCCAATGAACAAAATCGTAAAACTCTACCTCTACAAAAATCAGTCTACAACAACTATAAATTGATTGAACTAATTAGTTTAAATTAATTAAAATTCAGTTAAGATAACTAAAAAGTAAACACAGACAATACCTGATGGTAGAGTAAATGACATTCTTGACATTCAACCAGTGTATTAGACGGATAGTTATGCAGTTCTCTAAAATACGAAAATAATTCTTCAAAAACTTTGCAAAACTTTTACTTAGAAGTTCTTTTTACTTCATTTGATCAAAATTTATTTTAGTTATTTATCCAATTTTATCACTAAAGAACCAGTTGGTGAATGTTGTACAGAGGTAAAACTAGACCCAATAAGCTTAATCCTCGTAGTAAGCCCGTTTACAGATATGTCGGTTAGCAAACGAACGAGCTACAAGTGCTTGATAGCGGAAGTGGGGGGCGTCAGAATAATGACCTAGCTGTCCGATCTCAAATACGTACCGCATCTTACTTTTCCTAAATTATGTACAAAAATTATTTTTAATCTTAAACAAATCCCAAAAAACATAAAATTTGAATTCAAACCCGAATATTTCGACTAACCCCCTTTTTTCTCCAACAGCACCCCCCTCCCCCCACAATAAAAACCAATGCACTGGACTAGCACAAAAAAACCTAACACCTAAAAAAGTGGTGTAGCCTCACTAACTTGCAAACAGCACAGGCCAGATCCAAGTCGGGTGAGGGGGACGGGGAAGCCGTACCACTCAGACCACCCACAGTCACAGTCGTAGTAGCAGTAGTGATGCTGTCCTCAAATTCGGGGGGTCGGGACAGCAGGTCCGGGTCTGCCGGGGGGGAGGGGGCACGGACCCCCGAAAAAATCTGGGGGGTCTTGAGGTCTAGGGCCAGCTGGCCCGCTGTAGTGGTGACAACTGTAGGTTGTTCATCTTCACTGCGACTGGCGACTTCAAGCTTAACGCTGCTGCTAGTTGTAGCGGCTGGTGGTGTGGCTAGTTTCGGCTTTTTCTCAGCTAAAATTGAAGAAATATGAGCAGAAAATAGGGGGAAAAGGGGAAAACTGTAGAGCTGAAAATAACAAAAAATTTTGAATTAAAAATTAAAATAATGCATGGATTTAGACGTAGTTTTAATTATAAAATTTTAGCTCCAGTAGTGACAACAGGTAAAAGTAGTGTCAACGAAACTTTTAATATCAATATTTCTAGCATTTTTCCAGGTTGACACTCCAAAAAAACGAGATGACACAGAAGATTTTGTTTTCTACAAGAGTTTCTGAATACTATTCTCAGACGAACTACATCAATGCATCCGCGCAAAAGAAAAACTTCATTTCAAAAGTCACTTGATTAAATTTTACTTTTGTCACCAAAATTACACCCCCCCCCCCGCCCGGAAGACTTACATTTGCTCCCTAACTCATTGTCACCAAAATTCCACCCCCCCCCCCCAAACAAATTTCATACTTACATTTACCCCCTGCCAAATCAGTATCACTATCTGTTGAAGATTCAATGACCAAACGTTTACGTTTAATCACAGGTATATTGTCATCGTCATCGCTTGGAAAGAGGGAAATCAATTTCACGGATCCGGCTGAAAATAGTGGAGAAAAACCTGTTGAATACAACCAGAAAAGAAATTAGAAAGAAAACAGTAAATACAGCAGAAAAACATTAGAAAAACTGAAAAAACAGTATATATAGAAAAGAAACCAGCACAACCACAAGTATATATAGACATAAGTACAAAATTTTTCTCCAAGACGACGAGAATCTCACATAAAGTTGGCGAAAGAAAAACTTTTTTAATTCAAAGCTAAAGACAGATCATGCGCCAAGTCTACGTTAACTATAGAATCCAGTTGTGGTGCAGGTAAGGGCAGTTATCCACTTCTCATCATTTTCGTTTTTCATTTTTGTCGGGGAGTTCTGGTTTCGAGATATGTCTATATAAGCCTACTTTCATCTTCTTTACATTGATTATTAGCTAAACTCTCAGGAATATTTTTGACCACATAGTGTTGAAGTGTCGTTATCAAAATTATTCGAGAATACGAAAATAAAAAGATAGACTTTACGCAACATAGCTCCTTAATTTTATGAAAACCCGTGCTTTCATCCGCAAGAAAGAATGGGAACAAGGAGGGACCGAAAAAGTCCTTCATCCTGATTTTGATTTTAAATTGATTTCAGACAATTCCATTCCAGGTTCGTTATTGGATTGAACTGTTCACTGTTCGCCTGTTCTGCCACTTTCTGTCATTATTGCACACAAACAAGGATAAAACCAATCAAAGACAAATCAGGATCAATTAGAGACTATATGTAGTCGCTGCTAACACTTTAACTTTAATCATTTATAGTCGGTTGTTTGTGACTTTAAAAGCTGAGTTTGCGCTAAATGTTACACTGCAACCAGAAACGTTGTCTGACGGAGTCCTGTGGTTGAATCTCAATACAGAACAGGATCTTGAACAGAACATGAGCAGCAAGTATCTAAGACAGTAACTAGTCCTCAGAAATTTATTATATTTTTTCGTTGACACTATGTCTGCCACTGAAGGCTATCTATTTAGCGACGTACGCCAAAATACGTCCGTGCGCCTTTACGGCGATTTTAATCGGTGCCGTTACCACCGTAAGCGCCATCAGAGTTGGAATCTTTTCCACACTCCCCCCTCAATACGACCTGGTTGGATTGGGGGTTAGTAGGTATAAAATGGCGGTCCGACCACACAAATGGTGCCACCTCCAGTTCAAAAGTCAGGCACACCCAACCTCAGTTTATTACAACCTTTCCAGACGCTATTCCCAATTCTTTCTTCAAGACTGAAGAAAGAATTGGGAATATCGTCTGGAAAGGTTGAAAATCATTGTCCCAATCTCCTACACAAGAAGAAATATATAATTCACTACATCAATCTGAAGCAGTATCTAAACTTTGGACTAACCCTGACAAAAGTCCACCGAGTCCTTAAATTTACTCAAAATCCCTGGATGAAACCTTACATCCTGTTCAACACAGAGAAGAGGAAAGTTGCTAACTCTGAATTTGAGAAGGATATGTATAAACTGTTAAATAATGCAGTATTTGGCAAAACTATGGAAAATGTGCGAGCTTATCAAAAGTATTAAGCTTGTGACTACATTTAAAAAACATGATGAGCTTGTATCTAATCCTAGATATAATCGCTCTACTATATTCTCTGAAAATTTGGTTGCTGTATCTATGAAACGGATAACTGTTGAACTATGCAAACCTATATACGTTGGATTTACTGTCTTGGACTTGTCTAAATACTTAATGTACGATTTTCATTATAATTATATTATACCTAAATATGGTAAGAATGTACAGTTGTTATTTACTGACACGGATAGTGTATGTTATCATATATCTACTGACAATGTATACAATGATATGTTACAAGATATTGATTTATTTGATACTAGTGATTACCCAAAGGGATCATCATTTGCACTCAACAAAAAACAAAAAGGTGTTGGGTAAAATGAAGGATGAAACTGTGGGTAGTCCTGTTGAGGCATTCTGTGGAATACGTGCTAAGGCATATGCAATCGTGTGTGAAGGGATTGAGAAAAAACGGCTTAAAGGTATTAAAAAGTCTGTGGTTAAAAGGGGGTTCATTTCAAGCATTATGTTTCAACTATTTTTGATGGGTCTACTATGTATTGTAGTATGAATTATATTAGAAATGATAGACATAAGTTGTACAGTATACATGTTAATAAGAAGGGACTATCTCCTTTTGATGATAAAAGGTATCTGTTAGACGATGGTATTACCAGTTATGCTTACGGGCATTATAAAATATAAAAAATAACTGCATGTATACTTTGTGCTATGTATTTAATCGTATATTCAATAAAAGAAAACTAAAAACCGTAACGGCAGCCTTAAGCCGTCTGATGAGATCCCTTGGCAGGGATCGAAACGGTTCTAGTCGTGGATGCCTTATCCAACAAAGGAGGTCTTGTGGCGAAAGTTGAAACTGGTTACAGGCACCGGAGGCACCGGATTTTCAGGTGCCAGTTTGTAATAAAATGAGGTTGGGTGTGCCTGACTTTTGAACTGGAGGTGGCACCATTTGTGTGGTCGGACCGCCATTTTATACCTACTGGGGTTATTGGGTGATCCAAATGCGTTCATATTTTGGAAAGGTGCTACTTGAGGCTCAGTAATTTCAAAAATTTAAAAAATTTTAAATTTTCTAAAAACCAACCATAGGCACACGATTACTGCTGTATACAGGCGGCGCTTTCCTTTGATCTTTACAGTTAGAGCCGCTGTAGAGATCGCAGGAGGCATTTTCAGATGTTGCTGCAAGAAGGAAAAATGATCAGCATCATCGATTCTATCGGAAAATGTTTAAACAATTCAAAAATTTTGAAATTTAAAAAATTTTAAAATTTTAAGAAATTTAAAATTTTGAAATTTTTGAAATTACTGAGCCTCACGTAGCACCTTCCCAAAATATGAACCCATTTGGATCACCCAATAACCCCCAATCCAACCAGGTCGTATTGAGGGGGGATTGTGGAAAAGATCCCAGAGTTGTACCGCTTTTGTACTCCTACATGCAACAAGAAACATCTCCTGTCTGCATATTTTGCATTGTTTTGAAAGAGGATTACTTTTGTTCCAATTGTACAGAACAGAAAGAAATCTTGTTTGTCACAGAAACCACGCTTACGCAACTTTTAAGGACATTCGACTAATATCATCTCAGCAAGCAGTCCATCTCATTATTATTTAAAAGGGGTTACGGTAACCAGTTTCAACTTCCCCTCTCCAGGCAGTTTTCTCAAAAGTATAGTCTGATAATGTGCAGACATTTTTAATCTATTGGTTTTCGAAACGTTCCTGTAAGGAAACGCACACGAAATCTGTGGCTGGCAAACAAGTTAAGATTAGGTCCCACTTTAGCACCAGTCTCACTTTAGCACCTCCTTAAATATGAAGGTCATTAAGGTCACATAAAGGTCATTCCCACTTTAGCACCTAGAGTCCCACTTTAGCACCTTCATGACATGGGTTACTGTATATTTTTCTCTTTTCATGGAAAATATATACACTTCAAAACGCTACAATTATAGACTATCGTAAAAATCATTCTAATCTAATTTCAATTATTTTTTCAATAATTTATTTTGCATAATTTTTAATTTAAATTCTGTTTAAATTAAGAGTCAGTGCTATTTGCAGCATTACAATTAGTGTTTCAAATTGGCAACTGCGAACTAACAACCGATCAAACAAACAAATAAACAAACAGAAACAATTATGACTGTTTCAATGTTTTTCATGTAATTTTTGTAAATTAGTTGATTAAATCTGCTACCTTTAATTTATAAATTACATTCTAACCTACGAAATTCCCAATCACAAGTACGCTTAAATTTTAATATTTTTAATCATTTCTATATTGTCTAAATTTCCTTGCAGTACTTTCAGAAGCAAAATTCTAGTAAGTTGTCATAAAATTGTCTTAATTATTTACTGTAATACATTTAAGGGTCACTTATTGAAGGTCAAAATTCTAATAGGGGTAAATTTTCTTACTGTAGGTTCAGCGGTGCTAAAGTGGGACTCAAGGTGCTAAACTGAGACTGGTGCTAAAGTGAGACTCAAAAAGGTCATTGCAGGTTCAAAGGTGCTAAAGTGGGACTCAGCCCAAGTTAACCCCCTAATAGGGTCATTATTGCGTAGTTCTTTCTTTCAGCAGGGCCATTAGATGAGCAATGGGTGCAAAACTAACACAGTATGTCCAAAGCTTCTTCAATCTTTGCTCCAGAATATCCGTCCGGAGTCAAGTAAAGTCAAGTTACACATGAGACTGTAATTATGAACATTTTGGCAAGTCATTTCTTAAAATATTTACTTGAAAATATGAAATAGAAACGCTGATTTTCAAAAAGATGTGCGGCTTTTTCAAATTTTTGGAAAGCATTATTGACGCAAATACTATGAAAAGTGTAAACGTTATTTGTACTGTGCAGCAATTTATGAGTGACTGCAGTCGCTCAGATACGCAAGGAGTATTTTAAGTCCAGTATTTTTTGTTGGATTTAGTGGCTGTTGCTGCTTCTTAAAGTTTCACAATGGTAGCTGGTGACAGATTGGCATAAGTTTGGAGTAGTCGTGAGGGATTGGCAATTGATCCATCGTGTCTCTATGGACTTATCATAATAGATGTAACAATCACGAAGAAAACTACGTAAACGTTGGTGGTGACGGGTGGATCCGTAAAGTATTAATACGATCTACTAAAACTAAAACTAAAACTTACTAAAATTACTACTAACATGATGCCTGTATTTTCAGAATGAATGCTTCCATCATTTTAAATGGTAGCGACAGAAGTAACGACAGCAGCTTCTTCCAGCCTTTCCCAGTGGAACAATTACTGTACTGGTATACAGTTTCCGTCATCACAGTTGGCGTTTCCATTAATGTCTATTGTGGAGCTATTTTATTAAATCGTCATCGATCCTATCATTTTCTATTCCATCTATCCGCCATTGTCATTTCAAATATTTGTTTTCTGACAATCTTAAGTCTTAATTTTTTGTATCGTTTTCTGCATCAGGTCATGGACTATAACCTATGCGCCGTAACTGTGTACCTCATGGCTGTAAGCCAGCACCTGCCTACACTTTGTCTTGCCGCCATTGCCGTAGAACGGTACATTAATCTCTACCTAAAAGTATGGTCTGTTCAAACCCGGGAGAAATCTAATTGGGAGGAGTTTCTGACAACTATGATCTTGTTACTACTCTGCTCCGTGGTGCACTGTTGGGTTTTTCCACTGGTGACTCCAACGCCAATTGGCTGCATTGTCAACTATTACGAGCCCGGAAAGGAACTATTAATCCAGGTTCTGATGCTATTTAGCGTTTCCGTCGTCTATTTTATACCATTTGCGTTGTCACTAATTGTTAACTGTTTGCTTCTCTATCGAGTCTACAAAAACACTCCGTCGGCAAAGGGACGCAGGCGCCGATTAAACGGCAGATCATCAGAAAATCTGGACACTACTAATTTCTTTCGCAACAGCACTTTTGCACCCAGCCAAAGTTTGAATGAAATCAGTCGTCTCCTTATCCGCTTGAAACAAAAATCCTGCTCTCCAAATTCTCCAACAAAATTGTCGGAATCACATCTACCAAAACATAGGTCTCTGTCAGTTGATGGAAGAAACCTGAACAGCAGCACGGGCTTTTTTAACAATAGTAGTATTAATAACAATGACAGCATTACAAAAAGTAATATTACTGGTACTTGTAAAAGCAGGGAATCACTACGTTCCTTGCCAGCACTGGATTCTCCCAGAGTTTGGCGCCAGGGTTCCGGATTAGAGACGGACTCCTACACAATTGTATCAGAAAAGATGACGATGAGAATCAGTCGAAACCGACGTCGCACGCTGATCCTCTTTGTCGTTCTCCTCACCACAGATATGACTTTGAACTTTCCAAATCACTTTCTGAACATTGCAGAGCGCGGTGACCCCAGTTTTCTATTCCGGTGGCCGAAAGTGGGAAGAATCGTTCATACCGTCAGCTATATACTGTGGCATCTGCAGTTTGTGATAAGCGCTCTTTGTGTTAAACTTCCACTTTTCTACCGTCAACCATCGGGGACCATAACTATTTCGGACAAACGTGGTTTAAGCCATCGAAAGCATGGACCACCTTGTTAGGCGGCCAGGTGAAATAATAAGGTTTTAACTGTTCCCTGATACTCAGGTTGCTTTTCCTGACCCCGTCCAGACCCAGAATCTGGGTTCAGTTGTTAGCCCATTTGTGTTTGGGTTCATTATTATCAGTTTTCGTCACCGTTAAAGCAAAAACAGTTGAAACAATGCGGAAGCTTGCTCTACGACGCAATCATTTTAATTTTATTACTCAACATTTGTGCTGAACCCGGAAACCACCTCCTAATTCCTTAAAAGTAATGATGAATGAACTGAAATTAATCCAAAACGAAGCTTAGCCGTGATATCACGTAATGATTTTGTAGACGTGACTGATATATTAATATAAAAAACCAAGATCTGCTAAAGACACAGGTTTCCTGATTTTGTATTGTGGCATTTTTCCTACAATTATTTGTTTTTCAGTCTTGCAATGGTTAAGTACATTTTCCTAAACAATAAATGTGACTGCATGTTGTACCTACCTTGTTTCATTTGCCTGTTAGAT
>JASAND010001519.1:0-13017 GCA_030248195.1 Trissonchulus latispiculum
TGTTATTACGAATTCAAATTTTATTAAACTTCTGACTAATCGAAACGATTATAAAACGCTTGAACTACTTAAATATGTTTTTCGATATATTGACGATATAACGGTTATAAATGACGGCGGAATTTTTATAGAACTTTGGAAACTCATTTACCTATCGGATCTAGAACTGAACTTAGTAAATGAACATTTTCACTAGCAGACGTTCTAGATATAAAAATTAACATAGATAATGGAAAATTTATAACTTCGGTTTTTGATAAAAGAAGATTTTTCTCGTTTAGTACTGTTAGTTTGCCAGAAATAGAATATTTCCAAATTCCGCCGTTACAACGTTTTTGCTAATGAAATTATTAGAATCTCAAATTTGTGTAGTAATTCTGACGACTTTTTAAAAATTTCAACAGAATTATATCAAAAGCTTATATATACAGAAGAAATATAAAGTTCGTAGTTTGAAACGCTACTTTTTGAAGTCATGTAAACACAAAAATTTTAATCTTTTAGACATTTCACCATTAAATTCTTGGATACATATTTCTAAATAGACGTTTTGTTTACGTTGTATGTTGTCACAATTCTTGTATCATGTTTATATATATGTCAACTAATTTTCACTAATTTGAGGCGACCGGCGGCAAAACTAATTTTAGCATACTTTTGAGGGAACTTGCAAAAGTAATTAAAAAACTGAATTCCACACTCCTCCACTGATGAGCCGCGGGTGTGAGAATTGAGTCTGGTAGAGGTCGCATGCACTACTACTAACATAGGAATTTTGATGTTTTACACGTCTACGAATGGATCGTTCATGAATTAGCATGAGAGTATATTTATGTATTTCTTTAATTCTTGGTCAGACTTCTATTTTGTGTTAATTTCATTCCAGACATAAATTCCGGAAAAGGAAAATAAAAAGTTGGTACGAAACTTAACTTATTCCTATAATTATATAACCTTTCGGAATTTGTATACAAATAAACAGAATCTGAGAACGTCGATAAAATTAAGCCATTTAGACTGCGTTCAGTTTCCTTATTCCCAAATCACACTGACCGTGGATTTGTAACGTGTAATAATGGAGGTTCATCTCAATGAGTAGCGTTATCGCTGTGACTTTCTACATAGCGAAAAACGTATAATGCCGACCGCCTAACATGTTGAATCTCCGCATATGTATGTAAAGACGTAAAAATAGACATATTCTTAAAAATGTATGAAATGAAGTGTGAATCCAGAGACTAGATTTTAGATCCAGAAATAAAGAGATTAGGAAGAGGAACCTTCTGGCAACATTACCAACCCCATTAGTAACATCATTTTGAATGGTAATGTATCTATGATGAGAGAGTAGCAGTATTTTGCTGGCTATGTTCTCAATTATTTATATTTTCATTATTTTTATCTGCATAATATTATGTAGTATATAAGTAGGTATATATTTATTATTTATATTTCAGAGACTGCTAGAGGTACAGCTGCAGACAGAAAAGGATATGATGGATGCGGGTAAAAAATGTGTCAGCGGAAAGCAGACGGTCTATGATGCTCCCTTGAACAGCCAGCTGATACGAAGACGATAATTTGACGACACTTTTTAACACACAGATCAAGACAGTGTTCAGATCAGATTTTTTGGTCCTTTTTTCCAGTCGGTTTCCTTCCGGATGGTTCTGCTCGGTCCTGCTCTTTAAGCTGCTTATCCATTTTCCTGAGTTCTTTTTTTCTAAAAAGAGTTTTCTTCCTGTCTGTCTCTTTGTTTCTACGGGTGTTTCTGTGCTTCAGAAATCAGTTTTTGGGATCATGCCTTACCTTGTATATAATATATATTGTATTGCTGAATGTCCTGTGTGTTTGGTTTGTCCTCTTTTTGTACATACGTTAGGAGCTATGCTTTAGTTGTAGATTTAGTGTATTGTGTAGAGTTATATTTACCGAAATAATTTGTAATTAGAATTCAGACTTTGTCAATTGACTTCAGTGCAACTGTTATTCTTGGTCCGTAGTTGGGATGTTGGGACATATGCAGCGCGTTGCTAACTTTTCTTTCTTAAAGTTTCTAGACAGCCACGAATTGTAGATATTTTATTGGAAGATTATTGAGGGTTTAGTTGATAGTACTGAGAGTGTGAAACGTTGAGCAAGGGACTAAGCACATATCGGTTCGCCGTGGGCTCCAGCCTACCCAGCTGTCTATCCTTAATGGTCGGTAAATGGGTACCACTGCGGTGGGAAGGTAACAGGAGTCTGTGTTCTGGCGTAATGCCTGATGAAGGGCTGGCCCCCCCTTCCACAGATGTAGTCAACATTAGAGTTGTCGCTCCTGGCTTCGGGCTGTGAATCCGGAGATAAGCACCGGCACCCTATAACCTTCTGTAGGTTGGAGTTCTCTCCAGGGGTCACTTTACCTTTTTTACCTAGTGTGAAACGTTAACTTTTGTTCTCGCTATTAATTTATATATAGAATTTACGCTCAACATTCTAACAATGTATTGGTAGTCGTGAGATGTGAACCCACAAGGAAGTTTATTGACGTGCCGTCAGACGCGCGTCAACGCGTCTGTTAGCATGCCCTCTTAACATTTAAAAGCCCGCTGTAGCGAAATTACACTCACAAACGAATGTAGACGCCTATATACGCGTGTCGAACCGCGTTTAGTTGTGGTTGGAACTATGGGGTTAGCACCAACCAACCAAACGTCATACTTTGTTTTGAAGACCGACTGAACTAGCTAGTTGTGCTTTTATTAGGCTTGTTCATTTTGCTCTGAATTGCTCTATGAAGTTGTTTTCACTTAATATTTGGTATAATGTTTCTGTAGGTGAAAATCGAGCTATATATGTGCATAGCACTATTTGTTTTTGCAATTGCAAAAGCATTTGTATATTTTGTTAGTACGTTTATATTTCTATTTTCTTTGTATCCTCTTCATTCCACAGTAAGTTTTGTATAACTAACTGTAAATTTGTAAAGCTTTCGTGGCTAGTCCACCTCATATATGCGTTTTTAGAAGTTTTTTGCAATTGATGTTTTGGTGGTGTACTTTTATACATTACATAAACATAAGCTATGTAGTTATGCTACGAGTATATATTCGGTACTCTTATTATGTTTGAATTTGTAAATATGTAACCTGGTTTGTTCTTTCAATTTAAAAACAGATGCACAGTTTTTAATAATGTGAGGTTCCTATTAGTTGTATTTATAAAGTACAAGTATGAGTTTCTTTAAAATATAGCTTGGATTTTAGCTCTGGGTTTGGTTGCTCGCCTGGAAGTGAGATATCGTCGCCAGTAGAAAGAAAGAAATTTATGAATTGACAATGGAGCGCAAATTTTTAATTTCAGCTTTCCTATCAGGGTCTATGTAGAACCATGCAACCTCAGAGTTGTATGCGGGCCAATTTTTGCGGCCCGCCACCGGCCCGCAGCCCGCACCTCATGACCGCGGCCCGCAGGTACCCGCACATACAAATTGTTACCTATGTAGTACCTGAGCACCAAAACTGTTGTATTTTGGAAGATACTTCCGGATCCGGCCAATTTTTCTGTACGTTTAATTTGAACTTTGTCGTCTACAAATTACTGTTCTTTAAGTGGTAATAAAAGCCTATCTTCCCTTAACACGTTCAGTACTACTGAGCCATCGGTGGGTCTGTCCGATTCCTACTGGCAAACTACTGACCCACCCTTGGGTCAGGCTAAACTTTAGCATGTAGTTTACAGAGAAAAAATTATTTAGTGTGCAAAGCAAAATATTCATGCGGCTTTTAGTGTGTACAGGAGGAGGAATTATTCCTGTATTATTTATATTTTTGTTTGTGAGTGTGTATATAGTATTAAAATAGTATTAGTCTATGATGTAATTAACCAAAAATGGTATTAGTAGTGATCGTGTTAATTAAAAGGGTACACCATGAAAAATTTTTTGGGCAGGGATTTTGTTAATTTTTACGTAAATGTTTGACGCATTTATCCTTGACAGCGAGTTTCTTTCAGCACTTGACGAGCTTAATCAACCAGCTATTAATTGTAGGAAAATAAAAATTGGTATTGAAAGCGCCAAAGCTGCGACGCCGCAGCAATCACAGACAATTTTCTCCTTAAATGAATTAGTCTTCAGCAAGAAGTTGTGAATGAAAGTTAAATGAATTAAAGTCTTCAGTAAGAAGTTATCATGGATTTGTATTTATTTATGTGCAAAAGCACGAATTTCCGAAATTAAATTAAAAATTCAGTTTCTGCGCCAATGAAAATAAGCGTTAAAGCTTTTAAAAATAATATTTCGGCAAATATTCTACCCCGACTTTCAGTGCTAAACACTCACAAAGGATCCAGTAGAAACCACAGGATTGATTTTTGTAGATGATAAATACGTTTCGACTTATTTCTGCAGGACATCGTTGATATTTTTCACAGAAGATACTTTGGTCTAATGGATTACAAGCTAGACTTGTAGATATTCAATCCAAATAAAACCTGTAGTTTTCACTGGTTTATATATTTACTCTACAGGTTATTACTCAATACGCTGATTGATTATGCAAACTGAGTAATATAGTACATGCTGAAGGTGTCGAATGGCATAACGAAGTCAAATAGTGTTTAAAAATCTGAAATATTGCCTTCTTTTGTATATAATTTGGTATGTATGAAATCTCTAGAAAGCAAAATTATTCCCATGAAAATAGCCCAAAATCGGCCCGCGCGGGTAGTAAAATTCGGCCCGCCCCGCCCCGCCCCGCGGGTACCCGCGGCCCGCCCCGCCCCGCCCCGCGGGTACCCGCGGCCCGCATACAACTCTGCTCTGTGCAACCTACATATGTTTAAGCTATTAAGCTTGCAGATATACTCAGCGTCAGCACCCCCAGGAAAAGATATCCTGGAATGGGACTAGTTGAATGGGATAGCGAAGGTGGTTGGGGTGGGGAAGTTGGTGGGGGATCGTACTATAAAAATATATAAATACCTTTAGCCTCTGGTATATACAATGTTCCTAATAATTGTGTAAATAGACAGAATTTGGTTTGACTCGAGCATAATTTCTGTGTACTAGACTTTCTACTCTGCCTCCCATGTAGGTATACTGTGTGACCTGATGTAATGCTAACTTTGGTCTGAGATTATGTATATGTGACGTGCACAGTTAAAAATCGGTGATATTTTTTATAACAATAGTCTAGTCTTTTCTGTCAATTATATAGAAGATTGTACCAAGTTTATACCGTTAATAGAAAGACAAACCTTGGTCGGTCTTGTCTTATCAATATCATTAAAATAGCTGTGTATATCTCCATGATGTTAGTGGAAAAAACCTTGTTTACGCTTACGACACAACGTTTCATACTGTATAATAATGACGCCTTCATAATTTTTGAAGTCATTGATTTTCCCAAAATAATTTTGCTAAAGCTGATGCATTAAAAATGATCGATTTGGGCAAAGCAAGATAGCATGAAATTTAGCTACCGTCCCTCAAAATTTTCAGCACGTTTTTTCGACTTTTACATGTTTTTTTCAGATAGTGTATTGTTGTTTTGTTTGGAGAGAAAAGTAGCGTAAGTATTAAAATTTATGTTTTTCTGTTTTCAGGTGTAGAGTAATACAAACTAACTAACCTTAGATTTATTAAAAAATGAAAAATAGCTGCTAGTTCAATGAAGGAAGAATACCCAGTCAGAAATTGGAATTAACTATTGTTTATCTTGTGCAATTTGCAACTCACAATTTCCCACTCTGCGTCTTCAAATAAGTAGGTTAGAAATAGATATATGTACTACTATGTTTACACAAGGTGGAAGCATAAGTTAGCTGGAAAGTTATAAGTTTGTCCGGAACAAATAAATCCAGGGTTTGTATTTAGCTTTGTCTTAATTGTTAAGCTAATGTTAGCCTTACTGGCTTTCCTGACTTGGGAGCTGTTAAATTTTGGTCTAGGTGCGCTCGCATAATGACTGAAGTCGTCTAATTTGGAATTCATATATACACGCGCACGCGCTCGCGCGTAATGTATGTAATTAATTGAACGGAGTCGACGCTTCATCCACTAACTTCTGTTCCAACACTGGCATCACTACATATGACTGCTCCTCATACCAAGAGTGTGTACACATAATATAATAACTTAGGCCAAGGACATGGGCCGCGTTGCAAAATATCCTCCAAAGCCTAGGAGTGTTCCTGATTTCAGCATAGGTGTTCACTCGGGGCCTTTTCGCGCGTGAGTTAAAAGTAGAGTTAAACATTTTTAACTCGTTTAACCCTGCAGTAGTGTTGTGCATTGGCCGGTGCGGCCAATGGCTGGCCAAGCCATTGGCCTTTGGCCGAGGAAATCTCGGCCAGTTGGCTTGGCCGGCCAGCATATTTCTAATCTGTGTAACTGGAATACGCATTTTAAAATGTGTAGCGTAAATACGCAAGCGATTAGAAAGTGTGTACTTGGAATACGCAGCATACCTTCTAGTGTTTCACTATATGCTATATATTATTGGCTCTTATAAATACGTTATATACCCATTGTGTTTGGTATTATATGCTGCATATAAATACGTTATGTATATAAATATGTTATGAACCTTCTAGTGGAGAAATACAAAAATATAACCGAACGGCAGTGTTGTCACGGTGCAGTTTTTCCCCCGGTGTAAAATTTCCCCCCGGAAAAACTACACCGGTGTGGATTTTCCCCCCGGAAAAACCACACCGGTGTGGATTTTCCGGGGGAGGGGGAATTTTGCACCAATGCCAGAACTAATGCAAATTTAAGTTTATGAATTAAGTTTTGCTCATAATTATAGCAATTAATAATGCCTTTATGGTGGACTATGTTTAACCTGAAACGGCAAATTAATTACTCGTTATAATAGTGAGACTCAGATACAAAATAATACAGAATTAACTTGAAATATATAATGAATAAAATTCTTTAAGAACCAGAAATTTTGAAGAATTAATATTATTATTTTATTCAACTGCTTATTTCGCATTTAATACACCTTAACAAAGAAAAATTTTATAATAAATGCCAACTCTACTCTTCTAATATTTTATGATTTTATTTCTAAGTAAAAATATGTGAATAAATTAAAGCTATGAAAGCATTAAGCTATTAAGCTATTAAAGCATAAATTAATTAAATCAGTGCTAACTTCTAATTTTATTAGGTTTTTCTGGTATCTTATGTTTTATTTCTAAGTAAAAGATGAAAAAATTATAACAATTCAAATTTTGGAAATTTTAGATTGAAAGTTCAACCACGGGTATATGGTGAAATCTTTCTTAAGAGAAATTCTGCAAGGAAAGTTTACAAAATTCAAGTTAACGTGGAAATTCAGATTAATTTCAATTAAACGAGATTTCAATTTTCAAACTGAAAAGTTTAATTTCAATTTAATTCAATGAAATTTCTAAAATTAACTTGAAAATAAATTTCAATTAAATTAATTTTATACCTTTAGCCTACTTTATGATTTGAGCTCGGAAATGAAATCTCCAATATTTCAATTTTTAACTTTTACTCCGAAATGAAAACAAAAAACATTTACTCAGAAATGAAAACAAAATATTAGAAGCCTAAGAAAGATTAGAAGTTATCATTTATTTAAGAGTTTAATTTCTATTATTAAGGTTTATCACAAACAAAATAAGCAATGGAATGCAATACTTATTATAATTAATCCTGCAAATTTTCTGATTTTTCAAGAAATTTTATGAATTATATATTTCGATTATATCTCAGTCGAACTATTATATATAATGAGTGATTATTTTGGCGGATTACGCTAATCATATTCCATCTTCAAAGCATAATTAGGTCTTTCGATTTTGAGTCACTCAATTTATAAACTAAAACCTGCATTATTTCTTGCATCGGTGCAAAATTTCCCCCCGGAAAATTCACACCGGTGTAATTTTTCCGGGGGGAAAATCCACACCGGTGTAGTTTTTCCGGGGGGAAATTTTCAAGGGGGAAAAATCACACGGTGACAGTGTCAGTTAGTGTCAATCACATCATAGTCTTATATTCTGCGGTGGTCGTCGAAACCACATGCAAAACCTTCAGCCGATTTTATTTTTTAAGATTTATTTTTAAAAACTAAAAAATCCAAAATTTTTCACCAATCAATCCAAATGTTTTGGAATGCAATCATTCAGAATTTGGGCTAATTTGTCAAACTTTGAGAAAAGTAATTTTGATAAAGATACAAAGCTATAGTTTACTTAAAAATTAGGGAGAGGGGCGACATTGTTTACTTAATTTAGTTGTTTTTGTCAGCTCAAGATATACAAATATTCGGTATTTTGCTGAACATGTGTAAATATTTTTATTACTGTTAAAATGATTCGGAAGTATATAATATCTTGTTCTATACGTTAATTTTATTCGCTTACACTATCAGTCTCAATTTAAGATCGAATTGTCAGTTTAGGCTGATATAGCTTTTTTACATTTAGCCCAAATTTTAAATGAATGCATTCTAAAATATTTGGATTGATTGGTGAAAATTTTGAATTTTTAAAAAACCTAAGACGTTAAGTTTCCGAGGAAAGAAAAATTTGCTGAAAGCTGAAAGTATAGCATGTGGTTTTGACAACTGCAGACGACTATACTAATAATACTATTAATACAGATTTTAAAGTTTTGCTACCTTTTGTAATGTTGCTAAGCTCCTTTTGCCAATTAGGACTGCCGTGCCGTTAGTTTTTTTTAAATTACTCCACTAGAAGGTTCATAACGTATGCAGCTTATAATACCAAACACAATGGGTATATAATGCATTTATATGAGCCAACAATAGCATATAATGAAACACTAGAAAGTATGCTGCGTGTTCCAACTTCCAAGTACACACTTTCTAATCGCTTGCGTATTTACGCTACACATTTTAGAATGCGTATTCCAGTTACACAGATTAGAAATATGCAGCCGGCCAACCGCCAATTGGCTGGGCCAACGGCCAGCGGCCAACTGGCTGGCCGTTGGCCGTTGGCTGACCAATGGCTGAGTGCTGGCCAAGCTCAAATGTACAGATCTTGTGCGTTAACTCTGTTGAAACATTTAATTTTGCTACATAATATCGTAAACATGTTGCTGTATAAACGTTACATTAGATACAGTACTACAGATTTTCACTTAGACGTTGACAATTTTTATCAATTTTTTTATCGTTTTTTTATCATTTTTATCAATTTTTATTTATTAGAGTTATTTTACAATGAAATTTGCTAATTGCATGCAAATTTTAAGTGTGCTAACAACGTAGTTTTTAAATTTGTCTGCGATGAACGTATCATCACTTTATTGCGGTCCTCCAGCAAAATTAAAACAGAGTTATCACGGGTTGGAGCTAAATGTTTGGAAAAACTATTTTACAAATATTGTAAATTGTAAATTCTACTATTGAAATAAAGTTTAATTAAGTTGACGCCTAATTAAGCACGGTAGACGGATAAAAATAGTAAATTCCAGCTCGCCAACGTTGACAAATGGCTAAAGAACGGCCAACGGCCATTGGCCGGCCATCGGCCAACGGCCAACGGCCAATAGCCGGCCAACGGCCAATTGGCCGGCCAACTTCAAACTCCGGCCAAGCCAAGCCAAGCCAAGCCAACCATGGAAATTTTCGGCCAATGCCAACACTACCCTGCAGTCGAGTTGAAATGAACTGTTTAACTCTTTAATCTTGTGCACGAAAATGGATTTAGTTCGCGCAAAGGCCCTTACAAGAGTTGGATTTCAAAGAATTCTCCTGCGTTAGGGGCAGCGCCAGCTAAACTAGGGAAATCTTTATATATATATGTACGTTCACTACGGTTTATGGTTTACGGTTTATGTGCTGAAGCCCAAAACGTTTTATCAGAATTCAGAAACTGATCGTACCCATCATCATTCAAGACGTATATACCCTGCCTAAACATACAAGCGAATCGTACACAAATGGGAACTGGGGTCCTATTTAAGAGGGTTGAGTGGGATGGGGCCACCCGTTATCGTGCAGATCATGTACGCAGTAGCCGACCTAACAACTAAGGACCTTTCGCTCAGCGAGTTAAACGAGTTAAAAAGTTAAAATTATCTAAACAGTTCGTTTTTAACTCCTGCAGATTTAAATTTGAACTAGACTCAACTCTTGCGCGAAATATATGGGTGATTCTTCCGTATACGCGCACCCGTTTCTAAAATTCGTAAGAGTTTAAATTTGGTATGGATTACGGTTGTTTCGATTTTTGATTAATCGAACTGAATCAAGTCCTTTAATATTTCACAGCAAAAACTCGAACTGAATCAAATCAAAACTTTTATCCATGAATCAGTAATTTGGATTTTGATGCGATTTTGATTCACATTTTGATTCAGCAGAAGATATGCTAAAAGTTTTCACTTAGTCTCCTCATATGCACTATGAAGAATACTTTTTCATACATGCATCTTTTCGAGTACTGGTGAACCCATTATTGTGTACATTTAAGGGTTGTTTATGCTCTTCACTAGGGCTGTACTCACGGCAGAGATACCAGCAAAATCTTAACAAGGAATTTTTTAGTTTAGAAGACTGTATTGGTAGGCTTTTACTAGAATATATAGGTTTATTACTTTATGTAGCCTTTTGCGTTTCGAAACTAGAATTCATTATTTACATTAGCTCTAACTTTGATTAAGATTAACATGCAAAAATTTCATTAAAGCCAAAAAGTTTAAGTTATATTAAGAATCTTTACGGCAGCAACGGGCATTCAATGGTATGAAAAATGAAAATTTCGTGTTCTCAAAACAAGTCCTGACATTTTTATGTTCTCACTACAACAACCTCTGGTGATTATGAATTAGGTTGATTTAAATTATGTAAAATTTTTAAAATTTGAAAAATATTTGAAGAATCAATGGTCGCATTGAAATTCAGTTTTGGTGAAAACTGCATCAAAATCAAAACTCTTTGAAATTGAAGAAATCAAACAGAATCAAATCAATTCATTTTTCGCGTGCAGAAAATCGAATTGAATCAAATTTGATGATTTTTAAGAGGCTAAAATCGAACTTCATCAAATCAAAACTTTTGAGGTCGCATCAATACAACCGTAGTATGGGTGCATTGGAAGACACTTCTGATCGATCTATGACAAAAATTTAAAATTGTACTCTTGGTAAAAGTAAGCTTAAATATTAAGCTTACATCTTTAGCTCGTACTAAGCAAACCAAAAGCGGGATCGAATAAAGGTTTTCAGGTGTTGAACGACTCCAATCCAAAAAATCCTTCTATACAACTTCATCGAAGTCAGAGACAAAAATTTTTTGGTTGCCCTTGGTTAACTTTAAATTTTTTGTCACACAGAGATGAGAAATGTATTCAAATGCACCCGTACCAAATTTTAGTTCAATCGGATAAGTTTTACGAATTTTACAAGGAGGAGCGTGTATACGAAGAATCCCCCGCGAAAAGGCACTAAAGGAATGGCGCTTGTCGCACTCTTCGGACCTTTTCGTGCGCGGAGTTAAAAAAGTTGAGTGAAAATATTTAGCTTCTTGAAACCTCTGGTCGAGTTAAACTGAACTGCTTAACTCTTTTTACCCTGTGCGCGAAAAGGATTGAATTAATTTTAACTCTTAACTCGTTTAACTCGCTGCGCGAAAAGGCCCTTAGTTACTACGTACTCCAGCTTACGCACTGAACTATCTTAAACTTTTCAGGTATGAACATCACTCGAAACTGGCAATTGTCCACTCGGTCTTTAGACCAAGCTAAGTTTTGGATTTTGTGTTCACCGTGAACAAGCCGCGCAGCCAGAACCTGCCCAACCGCAAGAAAGAAGATATCCCCTTAGAAAGAGACAACCAAGAAATCCATTGCTGTCACTGGAATACGAAGCACTGCTAAAACGACGCTAAGTCAATCGCTAACTGTACAGAACCATTTGGGAAGAGAAAAGTTATGTGAACTATGCTAAGAAAATATCTAGAAATTAGTTTTAAAAAGTGATTCAGTCCTATAGTTTGTTGTTGAATATATGAGAGTATAGTTAAGTCAGATAGAAGTTTCCGCGCTCGCATTAGTAGGTAGATAGAGCAGAGTGCCCCTAAGCTATCTTGCAGAGATTTTAATCATAGATACAAAAGTTTTTAACAAAAATGACAACTGTATATAACTTTGTCTTGGGGGAATGGGCTCCCTGGTTTACCAAATGGACTTTCTAAAAATATTTGTTAAGCAAATGTTAAACATATCAATTTGAAAATCAACTTAAAAACGACTGTAAAATATGTAATTAGCAAAACAGAGTACTACTAAGTAGTCTTGGCGCAGAAAATTTTGAGCTTGGCCAGCTTGGCCGAGCTTGCCATAGATTTCGGCAAGTTTTGAGCTTGGCTTCTTGGCCGAGCTTGGCCGTACAGTTCAGCAAATTTTGAGCTTGGCCGAGCTTGGCCACAGATTTCAGCAAAATTTGAGCTTAGCCAGCTTGGCCGAGCTTGGCCATAGAATTCAGCAAATTTTGAGCTTGGCCAGCTTGGCCGAGCTTGGCCGTACAGTTCAGCAAAATTTGAGCTTGGCTTCTTGGCCGAGCTTGGCCGTAGAGTTCAGCAAGATTTGACCTTGGCCAGCTTGGCCGAGCTTGGTAACAGAGTTAGAAAAAGAAATACAATTTCTCAAGTAGAACACTTCAGTTGGGAGTGAATGGCTAACCGGTTTCATAAAAAGGTCATTTTCGCTTACAAAAAATGTTTAACTACTCGTTGCTTCTACACGTACTAAAGAAAAGATAAAGATCTTTATTTATTGTAGATTAAAATGAAACACCGGTGCTTCAAGAAAACAAAAAATAATTTTGCAAACTGAAGTGAGGAGAACTGGACGGACTAGTGATAAAGAAGGTATAGATGATTCTTTCGAGCGTCCGACGAGGGTATTACTTTCCAATTTGGAAGACGTGTCCAAATGTTGACACTTTCCACGTTAATGAATTTCCTATCCTTCTGGAAAAATTTGCTAGTTCTGCTCCTAGCAATACGTAACTGAACGAAGTAC
>JASAND010001520.1:0-16336 GCA_030248195.1 Trissonchulus latispiculum
TATATTACAGGATTTCAGAGAAGTTCAACCTGACTTAATTGAGTCCCGAAATTGATGTTTTCAGATTGTGCTTATTCTCACAATACTAGGAGACATTCTAAGAACTTCTGCAGTTGCTGTTTTCTTCTACACCTCATACAACTCTCACTGCAGCTTGTCAAAGTTGACGCATGCCGCCGAATTTTGACTTTTCGGGGTCTGCATCTTCAAAATTAGTTAGCATGCGCTATGTGCTTCTGAAGCGGCTCATACCGAAAGCTGGGCCTAGTTACTTCAATGAATCAGCGCCATTTCATCTTTCTGTCTTCCCTGCGGCAAAAGTTTTTACTCCAAATATAGCTTTCTTGAGGATAACCAAATATCACTTTTTCGAAGTTTTTCCGCAAATCCCTGGAATAAAGGTTCGAGCCACATATTTTCTCTGACGTAAATTGTAATCCATATAGGCACCAATCAGATGCCAGGAGATCAACGATTTTCATTTGGGAAAATGAGGTCGCACTGGCACCCGAACACATCTACCACGGACAACTGACCAGTGCATAGTGCACAATTAAACTTTTATAACAAAGTCTTACCTAGCCAGAATCAATTCAAACTTAGCACGTATATACACCATTTCCATCCCCATATACGGCTTAAATTCCACCTTGCTAAAGTGGCAGTTTTACAGTCACACAAAGTGGTCCTATTTGAAACTGTTTGGCGTTTGATTTCAGCTGGTTTTGGTACAAAAACCTTGAGATAAAGTTTCGAGCCACATTTTTTTCTGAGGTATATTGTTAATCATGTAGGCTTTATTCAACGACCAGGAGATCAGCTATTTGCATTTGGGAAGATGAGGCCTCACAGGCAGCCAATAGACAATAGACCAGTGCATAGTGCATAGTTTAGCTTCAATAACAGAGCCTTGGCTAGCCAGACTCCAATTAAATTTAGTACGTATATAAACCATTCCCAACCCCATATCTGCCTCAATTTCTACTCTGCTTATGCTTATTATGTGGCAGTGTCAGTGTCTAATAAGGTTATCATGACAACACTGATACCAAGAGTTCATAATAATTTCCCTTATATTATAGAAGAAGAGTAAGCCACTAGAGGGCTCCTGTTCTTGGCATTGCGTAACGGTGCTCCGACCACAATACGCGAATGTTCCCCCGTTCGGGGGGGGGGGTCGCCAAATCATACCCCCTCCCCGTTTGGTGGGGGGGGGGGTAGGCAGGCTGATTCTGGCTTTTGCAAAAGGGTCCCCGTTGGGGGGGGGTCGCTGAAAGAGGTCCCCGTTTGGGGGGGGGGGTCGCTCAAGCCGGCTAAGTTTGGCTCATTCTGATTGGCTGTTGGCGCCCCCCTTCCCAAACGGCGACCACTTTTTGTGCCCCCCCCACCCAAACGGGGACCACTTTTTGTGACCCCCTCCCCCAAACGGGGACCCCTTTTCGAATAGAACAAAAACGTCCGTACGCCTCTGCTCTACCCCCCCACCAAGCGGAGGGGGGTTTCTGCAATCTGATTGGCTGTTACTACCCCCACCAAACGGGGACCTCTTTTTGGCTACCCCCCCACCAAACGGAGGGGGGGTATGCAATGTCGATTTGGTCGACCCCCCCCCAAACGGGGGAACATTCGCGTATTGTGGTCGGAGCACCGTTACGCAATGCCAAGAAGAGAAACCCTCTAGTGGCTTACTCTTCTTCTATAATATAAAGGAATAAATTATGGACTCTTGTTAAGGCAGTATAAGCCAAAAACGAATTTTGGGGTCAAAAAATAGCCACTTTTGAAGAAATCCGCTTTTTCAAAATTACTGCCAAATCTTACAGACAATTTAGGCTTATTTATACTCAACCGATACACCGTGCAATTGCGCATTTTATCAATATCTATTCGCTAGAGTTCGTTGCTTTAAGGGGGGGGCGACTAAACTTTTGCCCCGACTTTGTCCGATTGGCCTACTTTTCGGCGAAGTTAAAGAGCATGGGTGTGGTCAAAAAAATACTTGGTCGTTGGTTCTTAGCTGCCTTCCAGCCATGTGCAGGCGTCGCGTTTATGTGCCCACAGAGTTGGAAGTGGGTAGCGGGTACCCGCGGGTAATAGAAATTTTGCTACCCGCAGGCTACCCGCGCGGGTAGTTGCGGGTATCTCTTGTTGATATATTCACTTAAATTCTAACACTTTTCCGTAAAGTGTTCAGAAAAAAACAGAATTCATGTTGGTGATTTCAAAAAATTCGCTAATTTTGGCTGGGTGCCCTTCTCAACGACTATTAATTACAGCGCACATGGGCACTTGATCAAACTTGTTTTATTTGGTTATATTCAGAAACGTAATCATAAGCTATGTTGTGTTGCTATATGTTGTTATCCTACAGCATGCATATGCTGTACATTGATCGAGATCTCTACTTGCATTTCTTAACTTGCTTCAGTAAGCAAACAAACTTAATTTTTCAGCAAACAGTGTGCTATACGTGCCGTTTTTGTTATACTTTTTTGTTATGCTATACGCAAAGCTTAAATGCCTTCAATTTTCTTGTAAGCATATGTTCCTTTAGTGACGTTCAGCGGGATGGTACATAAGGTTACTCTGCAACCTTTTAAAAATAGTTCGAAATTGGGAATCCTTGCTCAAATAGTTTTCAAACTAATATTATTCTAGAAAAGTCCTGATGCTATATGGCTATCCGTGGGTTGTAACAGAAACAAAACTTTTAGTCTGACAACTTTAATTTTTTCTTTTCTGGCTTCGCCGGATATTTTTACTGGAGTATCGCTGTGTTCTGCTAAAAATCGCCCAAAGAATGTTGTTTTTACTAAAAATCTCTGTTTATTTAAAATTTGCAAAAATTGGTGCAAATAAACAAATTTAGCTTAAAAACATGTTCTTAAAAACACGTTCTGACAAAAATTGCTTCCACAAGTGCACACATTACTACAAGGGTCAGTTAAGTTTTACTTTGACCTCTGGTTCTGGCATGTTTACGCTATATTAATCTTACCGCCGCTTCCGATAACTGTATGTGCTTTTGTGAAACTTTGGACGGGTCTTATCTCGATTACCCCCCCCCACCACTAAAAATCCTTAAAACTTGACCAAATGAGCTAAAATTAGATATGGGTATGTTTTCGACTACGCTGAGTTCAAATATAGCAAAAAATTTTTGATTTCGTGAAATTGATTTTTTTCGATTTCTAAGGGGGACCAAGGGAAACCGAAAAATTTTTTGTCTTCGATTTTGCTGAAAAGATGTATATAGGGGTTTCCGGGGTCGTAGAACAAGAATCTGAAATCCGTTTTTCGATTCACTTTCGTTAGCTCAGTATAAGCTTACATCTTAAGCTTAAATCTTTAGCTTATACTGAGCTAACGAAAAGCTGAACCGAAAAACGGACTTCAGATTCGTGTTCTACGACCCCGGAAACCCCTATATACATCTTTTCAGCAAAATCGAAGACAAAAAATTTTTCGGTTTCCCTTGGTCCCCCCTTAGAAATCGAAAAAATCGAATTTCGCGAAATCGAAAAATTTCGCGATATTTGAACTCAGCGTGGTCGAAAACATACTCACACCAAATTTTAGCTCATTTGGTCATGTTTTAAGGATTTTGAGTGGTGGGGGGTAATCGAGATAAGACCCCTTTATTAATATCTATCCTAACTCCTTTGTCGCTGTTCAGTTTATTGCTATGTAGTCATCTGTTGTCATCTGCAGTTGTGGAATTTATAACGTCGCCAAAAGTTTCCAGGGTCTCTGCCTTCTACCAGGCTAAATGCGTTTTCGAAACAGTGAACAATTTTCAGCAAATTACAAACCTTGATCATTTTTCAAAACCTTGAGATTTAAGTAGACTAGTCTTTACTACTTTAACTTTGTAACATAGGCCTGTTTTGAGACTACATGAACGCAACATTAATTTCTTGTAGAGATGCACCGGGCCGGGTCCGAGACCAGGGCCTGAAAATTGTGGGTCTAAATAGGAGAATTTTCTTAAAGATTTTGCTATAATTTCAAGGACATATCGACAAAATTACTAGTGTTGGTTATTCACATCGATGACTAATATAATAACGAGCGATATCTACCAATTAAAACTTAGTTTTGACTTTTAAAATTCCGAACTTTTGGCGAAAAATTGCCAAAAAATTACAAAATTTTGGTCCCGGTCGGCATCGGGGCTAAACCATCGAGACTGACATTGTGAGCCAAGTCCAGGTGCATCTCTAATTAAACGTATCTGTTAGTTTAAATTTTTAAACTTTTCAAAAACGTTGTGGTACTTTTTCGGCAAACTTCGTCAAACTTCGTCAGGTTGGATTAATTTCCATATTTCAGCAACACATCTCAATACACTATTAGGTAAAGTAGTTTAACCAATAACCGTACACCGACTTGGCTTGGGGATCACATTTTCTATCCGTGGTCTTCGCTTCTCCGCTTCTTGTCCACTTTCAAAGGACTGCGGAGAGCAACACCGTATAGGCCTCATGTAGTGCCTTGTTGGTGGATGAGTCCGTAGCGAAAAAAGGTAAAGTAGTTTGGAAGCTTTAAATCAAAGTTTGTCTTTAATTATTGACATTTTTTAATAAAATTAACAACATAGTAATCGTATACAACTCGACAAATTTTGCGGGTATCTTGCGGGTATCAGTTGGCTGCGGGCCGCGGGCCGCGGGGCGGGGCGGGGCGGGTACCAGCGTGCGGGTAGCGGGGCGGGGCGGGCCGCCAAAATGGTACCCGCTTCCAACTCTGTGTGCCCGACCACCTCTTTTTCACAACTACCAACATAATTAATTAAAAATCTCTGCTGGCTGCAAGACCCTAGCTCCAAGCTTGTCATTGGCCAATATGATTTGGCACATGTGTCCCTATCTGCGGAAAAATACTAGACGTCTGTATCTTATCTGCATCTGAGGGAATTGTTGTTCAAAGTTGAAGTTTCTGCAAAATTTTGAAAATTTTTGGCTAACGAAAGGAATATTTTGTTACTGGTGCGAGCTATAAGGCTGTAATTTGGCATACACAGAGGCCCTATAGGAGTACTCATTTGTGCCAAATGGCAGAAAATTCTGCCGCGTGAAAAAATTTTTATGTCAACTTTAATCTTCAAAAATTGACAAAATCGCCTCTTTTGGGCAATAGTACCCCAGAAATCGAAAAAATCAAATTTTTTGAAATTAAAATTTTTTGAGATATTTGAACTCAGCGTGGTTAAAAACACACCCACAAACAATTTCAGCTCGATTAGTGAAGGTTTGCGACTTCTATGGCTGCAGAAAGCCTTTACACAGGATCCGACAGACTGAAAATGGCGATTTTATTTTTGAAGATTAAAGTTGACATAAAAATTTTTCACGCGGCAGAATTTCTTGCCATTTGGCACAAATGAGTACTCCTATAGGACCTCCTTCTATGCCAAATTACAGCCTTATAGCTCGCACCAGTAACAAAATATTCCTTTCGTTAGCCAAAAATTTTCAAAATTTTGCCGAAACTTCAACTTTGAACAGTAATTGCCTTAGATGCAGATAAGATACAGACATCTAGTATTTTTCCACATATAGGGGCACATGAGCCTAATCATTTTGGCCAATGACAAGCTTTGAGCTAGGGTGTTGCAGCCAGTAGAGATTTTTAATTAATTATGTTGGTAGTTGCGAAAAAGGGGGTCGAGCACATAAATGCGACCGACGCCTGCACATGGCTGGAAGGCAGCTAAGAACCAACGACCAAGTATTTTTTGACCACACCCATGCTCTTTAACTTCGCCGAAAAGTAGGCCAATCGGAAAAATTCGGGGCACCCCCATTTTAGTCCCCCCCCCCCCCTTAAGGGGGGGGGGGGGTCGCTTTTTGGCCGATTTTTCGACCTTCTCCGATTTTGCTCATTTTCACATATTTTGTAGTCCTAAACAAGACAGGTGCGTTTTGCGTAATATTGCTTCAATCGTTCTGTAGGGGCCTTCAAAGGTTACCTCGACATGTGTTAAACATAGGAAAATGAAAAAGTTAGGTTAAAAAGTTTGTGGCAGAAAAAGTTTTCCCTGTATGCAAGATACAGCGCTGCAACCTTGTTGTACATGTTAAGGACATATTAGAGAGTGCAAATAACCCTTCTGGAACAATTCTGTTGAGTGTCGGATTTTTGGCGATTTTTCAAAGTCAAAATTTCGGAAAATTGGTGCTTTTTGTACCACGAAAAACAGGACCAGCAAAACATTTTCGCCTCTCCTGGACGATTGGCAAAAGCTACAGAAATCGCTTATAGATAGTTGCGCTCTACGCCTACACAGAATTCTTATGACAGTAGCGGCAAATTTCTACCGTTTGTAGTGTTCTCAAAAAACTTGCCACAAAATGGGCTAATTTTGCCAAAAATCATAATTTTGCACAATTTTCACGTTTTTGTAATGATTTCTCACTCATTACCCACTCGAAAGTCACCAAAATTGGCATATAAAACTCTCAATGCCTGCCTGACATTAAGGTAAAGGCAAATGCTTAAAGGTAGAACTTTTCTGTCGTGTAGGCTCCTTTGATCTCTTCTAGGTCACAAAAAGTCAATTTTTGAAATTTCCAAAATATAGACAAATTGGGTATCATTCGATAGCTACAGATGAGCTGAACAACTTTTCTAATAGAACTATGTGTCTGAAATGTAGTATCTGAAAGTTAGAGTAAGTTAAAGTTTGAGGGCACAGTTAGCTGAAAAAGGCTCAGTTCACAATTGATGAATGTATTGTGAACGACTGGATGGATATTCTAGAGTCGTTTTAGCATTAAAATATTAGCCAACCCACACAAATTAAACTGCCATATTAGTTGACCAAAATTTCGGTACCGTTCTGTCTCAACATGACTTTGGAGGGCAAATCGCAGTGATTTTCAAGTTTTCCAACTTTATAGCTGAATATCTCTGTCACTGTTTAGTTTCGAATTCTAATGTTTTGTCTTGTTTTTGAGAAGATATGTACCTATATTGTGTATGAAAATGAGCGAAATCCGTGACTATCGATTTTGACCCAAAGCGACCCCCCCCTTAAGCTAGGGAATTCGCCGAAAAACCATTTTGGCAAAATTGCTATTATTTCGTTTTGAACATTGATTTCTCAAAAACTGCCCAATAGATTCCCGTTATTTTTGGATGAATAAATATTCGCCCTATTGCAGAGGGACCTTTTTCTTGGTTTGAGCTAAAACATCTCCAGTTGTGAGAAAACTGAATAGAAAATTGCGAAATTTCGTGTCATCGCACATTTGCCGGATTTTCTGGAGTACTGAGACTTGTTGAGCCAAATCAAGGAAAATGTCCCTCGGCCCACATGTCCTTCTGTAAAAATGTTGTTGCCTCTATGTATTGTTAAATAAACAGGCTTGACCACTCCCACTCCCATAATGCAAGCTTTGATGTGAAAGTGAAACTCTCTTGCTATTGTGATGCAACAATGAACTTATATTTTGTTTCAGTATTTTATGGTTAAATTCCAAATCCTTCAACAGTTCTGACTCCAATGCAATGCCTACCTGTTTAAAGTTTAAATATTTGGTTTTCACCCAAAAACTAAAGATCTCCGTTTCCCCGTGGTTCTTAGAAGCGCTACTCCTTGTTCATTGCAGCACTTGACGGTCAAATTAATATAAAATTAAACTGTGTTAGATGTAAATATTGACAATAAATAATTCCTTGGGCTGACCTATGTATGTTACATGGACCTACTATGGCGGCATCAGACAAAGGGGTGGGATGACCAGTAGTAGTAGTAAGCACATGATCGGGCAAGTTGTGGCCAACTCTTGCACAACGTTACTTAGGTAATTTCCCCGCTGCCGAATGTACTATTTTGCAACAACTTTCATGGAAAGTGTTTAATACAACTACCTTCAGACAATGCAATGCAATCAAGACGAGAAAATGGAATCTTTGATAATGTTGTTCACCGGCCTTATCCACACCGGCTGCCATTCCTGTGCAACTATTTGCAACAGTTTAGCCGGCACTGCAGTTAAAATTGTCAGCAATCGCCTTTAAAATTGCCAAATTTCAAATTTTAACCTCTATTTTAGATTTATATCGGTATAAGAAGGCATCTGTGTGCTTTGGGCGCCGGGCGAATTATAAAATGGCAAGTTGTGTCAACCTCCCGGTATGTAGGTATATCCCTGTAATCCAATTTTGAAATATTATGTCAAAATATGCATTTGGAATTTTCGTCTTTGTAACTGACTTTATCATAAGAATAGCTTTCATGTTTAGAAATTAGACCATAGAAATTTAGAGAAAATCGCATTGAAGCTGTGCGCACACCGAAGAGTCGCCATCATTAATCTCATCATTAATCTCAGCAATCAGCATCATCTTACCCATATTCATGGAGCCTGTCCAAATCCAACTGATCTCGATATACGGGCAGCATTTTCGAGGGTGGATCGTCGAAGGATTTGCAAACCTCTACGGCCTCCTGATATGTCCCTGACTGACCAGTAAAGAGGAGACAATAGGGGGGCCAATCTTCCAGTGTTTGACATGGCGGTCCTGAAACTATAAATCAGTGACAAGGCATATAAATTAAGGAGTGTGGGTTTTTAATATTCGGAAAATCAATTCCATCCGTAAATCGATCATATAGACTTACGCTGTTTGTGCAGCAAGCAAGTATAATTTTAACTTCCCACGACACCAGAGTCGGCCGACCTGTAGTCCTATTTAGCGGTGATCAGGCTTGACCGAAACGTATCCAATCTAGTCTAATGTAATCCAGTTGCAAAGAGAAAATATTTAAAGCACATAAGCATAGGCTAAGCTTTCAAGCAGCCAAAACTTAGCACTGGAACCGGCCGGTTTCAAAAGCCACAACTCGGTTCCAGTTGTAGAACTCTTTAGAAACGTCAACTGCCTGGCACATTTTAGGCCAACGGCCAACGGAGAGCGGACACTAAATAGCCAACAACGAATTGGCCGGTCAATAAACGGACAAGTTTTCTTATATTCGGGGCTCCGCCCCCCAGTCCAACAGCATCTACATGTCGTTCGCGCCGAACTCACCGGCATTCACTGTGCAAATGAATCCAATGATCACCAAGTCTAAAATGCGGATTATTTAGTAGACACATTTTGTTGATTTCTTCATATGAAAATGTCTAGTCACTATTCACAAACTACCAATTTAGTTTTTCAACTATGTTCTTGAAAACATTTTATATAGCCACAACGGTCGAGCGTTGAATAATTGCACAATGCAATTGTCAGAGACATGAGCAAATTGCCAGAGGCATGGGCAAGTCTACTGCCTGAGCAGAAGTGACAGACAATTCACGGCCCCATTCTTAGAGGTGGCTTCCTGGAGTTCTAGTTGTTGAAAACATCGGAGTACTGTACTGCAAATTTAACTTATAACTTTTAACTTTAAATTAATCAGTTAAGATTATCTAATTACTGCGTCTAATTAATATATATACCCACTTACACAATAATAAAAACGCTTGTTGGCACTTACACGGTAGCTGAAACCGATAACCTGAACTCATAGCAACGATTTCAGGCATAGAATTCTTAATTTCTCTGAAGTTAACTTTAGCAAAGTATTTAAGCCTCGGAGTTTCAGTTGAAACAGACGAAATATAGAAAGTGCAAAGTATCAAAGGACAGGAATATTTTGACTGGCCGCGAAAAAGCTTTTGCTTCTGAGAAATGTTTAATCAGACAAAATTTACCTCAAAAAATTTTGTATAAATGGTTCCTTCAGCTGCTAATTTCAAGAAATCACAATATATACGTAGTGTATGCTAATTATATAAGGCAGATCAGTTATTTCAAACTAGAGTTGAGGCCGGTTCCAATTTTCAAAATCGGTTCCGGTTTCCGGTTCCAGGAAATTTGTAGTAAATAAGTATACTTTATAGCACACCTTAGCGTGCATTCGCTGATTTATACGCACGCCGTGTGGGAAGCTCCGAGTGTGGGGCACGAGTGCGCGAAGCGCACGAGTGCCACGCAC
The DNA here is from genome assembly GCA_030248195.1 of Trissonchulus latispiculum. NCBI lineage: Eukaryota > Metazoa > Nematoda > Enoplea > Enoplida > Ironidae > Trissonchulus > Trissonchulus latispiculum. The sequence goes on from JASAND010001520.1 coordinate 9,992, forward strand.
GAGGGCTTCCCATGCGACGTGCGCAGTAGAAATTAGTGAACAGCGCTAAGGTGTGTAGTAACGTAGTTATACAACGATTAAACCTATCCTTAATTGATGAAACCTTACTCGTTTATGTTGCAGCTGACCTGACAGATATGCCTACACAAAGTTTAATGTAAAGAGGCAGCAATCTCATTGTTGCCATGGCTGGGAGGCCTATTTTTTGGTGTGCAGCAGAGAGAGATGTCTAGGTTGGAGCTATGCTGTACACACTGCTGAAGCATGCAGTGAACTGTATGCTTCAGCAACTTAGATTAGGGTCAGGCCTCCCAGCGTGCAGCGTGCGTATAACTTAGTTATACGCACGCTGCACCGTGCTTTATCTGATTTATATGCACAGTCTTTACACAGTAAAAGTGCAAAAGAGTTGTATAACATTATTTAACTTTGGATGCAGGCTCCTGCAAGGCTTACAAAATCAAAATGACAAGGCAATACTGCCAAGTGCCAAACAATTGAAATAATGAAAAAACTATTTTGTTTGTTGATCGCAGGCCGGATCTTTGTTACCGGAGCCGGCCCGCAGAAGGCTACCCGTCATGCTCTGCTCCGCGGCCCGCAGACAGGTCATACCCGCACGGTGCCCGCAGAAGTTTTTCGCTCAACTCATGTGGCAAACTAAATTTAAACACGATTTTATATTTTATTAGATGTTTCTACGTTAACACTGACTTTGGCATTCTGAAATCAAACTTTCTGAAACCATCATAACAAACAGGCACCTTCCGCACTGGAGCCTCAGTCGTTGTGGGGACAGGGTTACATGAGGTAGCAGCAGAGTTGGAAGTGGGTCGCAATTTCGTGACCTGCGGACCCCTGACCCACGACCCACGATCCGTGACCCGTGACCGACCCGCGACCCACTGAGATTTGTCGACTCACTTGACCCACTTCTTAAATTTGGATATTTTTGCTTATATAAGTACTCTATACTTCTATAGGATGCATCGAGCAAAGTTAAAGCAAATGTATATAGTGAAGTATATATTAAAACTTTCAAACAAAACTTTGGCGTTCACAGCTAAACTCTATCAGCTTTTGTCTTCGCTTTCGTTAGTTCTGAAGATGCTATGCTATAGCAAAAGTGTTGGGACCTCGATCGGTTCAATAGAATCAGTATCTGGGCATTCAGTTTTGAAGATAGATAGTCTAGTTTCTTGTAGTAATTTCGTAATACACTTGTAGTACCAAATAAAATTTCAGTTCATTCTTTTTAATTTTTTACAGCTAAGTATCAACTACCACAGGAGTGTTAATATAACCAAGAGTAAATAATAACTAAGAGTGTGACAAGCGCAGCACTCTTAAGGTGCATTCATAGGTCGCAAACGCATAGAGACGCGCGTGCAGTTTCTGCTCCTGTTTCGAAAATTAGACTTCCTCTCCAGTTCCAAAAAGTAGACCACGGTCTTTGTTCCTATTTATGTTCCGGCTCGTGGATGCTTTGTGCCTGTTCCGGTGCCTGTATTGGCTTTACTTAGCAGTCAATTGTTATTTTTTAATGGTAAGCAAGAGAACTTTTAGGAGATAAGTAAATTAGAAATATTGCAGTAAACACGCAAACATTTAAGTTTTATCGCCGAAAGTATGAGCAGTGCCTGGGGTGACTGGTCCCCATTGTCATTACACCAATGCAGCAAAGAAACATACCTAATTACAGCTCTGAAGACTGTCAAAACTTAAAAAGAGAAGGCAAAATGCAAATGCAGTATGTTCTATACCTCGTAATACCATTCATCCAGCTTCAGCGAAAGCTGAAACGTGTCTCCATCACCTGGTAAGGGGAGTTTGTATCACCTTCAGTGGAAGCCGAAGCTGTGCCGTTTCTAGTTTAGGCACTATATTCTTTCCATGTAATTTCAATTCAAATAATTGTCGCTTAATTTCACTTTGAGTTTGAGCTCATTTCCCCGGTTAGCCCAAAATGCAAGTTAAAATGTGAAATATTTGACACATTTGAAGGCTATTAACTCCAGTCCGGGTAAAACTGTCCCAGGCCGGCGGTCCGGCCGGTGAAGGCCGGCTTACGGTGGACCTGGTCCGGTCTTTCACAGGGTCGGTCAACAACAACAGCTCAGAAGTGTTTTTGTCCTTGATTGCTTTAATCGTACACATTTTCATAGAGACATATGCCCACACCATAACAAGTTAATTTTCAAACCAGGTTCAAAACCTTAAAACCGGTTACGTCAATGGAGGGAATGCGCGCATGCCATCTAAAATAGTTCTTCAATTCGGGTGCTGGTAAAACCCAGCCCAGCCCTCAGCCCCAGCCTCCAGCCCCGGTGGGTAAAACCCAGCTCTCCAGCCTCCAGCTCTTCTAGGTAAAATCCAGCCCAGTCCCAAGGGTAAAACACAGCCCCCATTTTCCTGCCCCTAGGGTATTAGATTTTTCCCAGCCAGCGGCACGAAACGGCCCATATAAATTCCATTCATCTGAACCAGTTTCTGATAGCAAGCAGTTAATAGTGGGGTCCCGGCCGGCTGGTATCTTAATTGTCTGGTTAGCCAAGGGTACAAGTTAAAGTGTGAAATATTTGATACTTTTGAAGATTTTAAGGCTCCAATTCGACGAAACTGTCGCAAGCTGGCAATCCTGCCGGTGAAGACAGTTAGTTGGACTGGCCGGCCGGTCTACAGTGGGCCTGGGCCGGTTCCACTTCGCAGGGTCGGTAAATGACACTAGCTCAGAAGTGCTTTTGTTCGAAGCTTGCTAGATGCACACATTTTCATAGAGCTATGTGTAAAATGTAATTAGACATTGTGGAGTTGTTTATTTTTGATAGTTACATTTTAACATATGCCTATTTCTTTTAAGATTAAACGGATTAGATTTAGATTAATCCGCATTAAAGAATCAGAACCTTGAATTTAACGAAATAAAATCTCATCCAGGTAGTCAAAAGAGTAAATCAGATAAAATTGAATCTCATTTGTCCAATGCACTAAGGCCTAACCTAACCCTAACCCGGCATTAAAGGTACAGCTATTTAAACATAACCCTTTTTGCCCTTTTCTGGACGAGACGGTCTACTTTTTTCGTTCTCGCTAAGGGAGATCTACCCGTTGTTTGTCGGTCTGGGGGGAGTTTGCACCCCCTCATTCCCCCCCGTTATCTTATGGCCACTAAAATTAAAACTGGCTGTTTTTCAATTTGTTTAAAAACTACTGAAATTCAACTATAATTGCCTTTCTTCAAATTGCCTTCATTGTTCGGACTGCCAGCCTGTGACAGTTTAGTCGGTCGGACTGGAGGCAATAGCCGTCAACAGTGTTAAAATTTCGCATTTTAACTTGCATTTTTGCTAACCGGAGAAATGGGTCTTTCCCATTACCCCCCCCCCCCCACAGCGCTGAAGAAGTACTGAAGAAGCATAATTTGATTGATTGAGTTGAAATTTGGTGGAGGTAGGTTTTCGGACCTGCTGATTTCAAAATTACAAAAATTTTAATATTTAAAAAATTTTCAAAATTTTAAAATTTTAGGCCCTATTTCTTTAAAGATTAAACGGATTAGATTAGAATTAATCCGCATTAAAGAAATAGCACCTCGGATTAGACGGATTAAACTTCAATCCAGGGAGTTCAACGAGTTAAAACGGGAAACTGGGGAAAACGTTACCCCAGGTTTTGGAAAACAGGGGCTGGAAAACGTGGTCAGGAAAACGGGGGCTGGATTTTACCCTTGGGGCCGGGCCGGGTGTTACCCAATGGGGCTGGCAGTCGAGGCTGGATTTTACCCAGAAGGGCTGGAGGCGGGGTTTTACCCACACTCTTCAATTTTAAAATGTGCAAAAGTTGTTTGGCCAGTGTGGGGCTCGAACCCACGACATTCGCGTTATTAGCACGACGCTCTAACCAACTGAGCTAACCGGCCTATGAATACCTGCACCTTAAAGTAGTTTATTTCATATAATTTAAAACTGATAATGTATAGTCGGTAATGTGTATATAGTAGTATATGTCAGCAAAGTTCATGTTATACTGTATACGGTACTCAGAAAATCTATTGACAAAATATTGTACAGCATTCTTAAGTAATATGTTTAACCGCTTGACTAATTTGTACGCGTGCATGTAGGGTGCAAATTTGTCACTACATTTTCCTTCAAATAGAACATTAAAGTTCTCTCTGTGAGATCCGGAGTAGTATAGTGGTAAGTATCTCCGCCTGTCACGCGGAAGACCGGGGTTCGATTCCCCGCTCCGGAGTAATACTTTTTTGGACCTTGTCGTTGATGGGTGCAAAGTCTTTTAGCCAGGCTCATAGATGTGTTAGGGGTGGCCCACCAAAATGACAAATTTTGGCGACCCCCCATAGATTTTCAGATTTTGCTACCCCCCTCCAGATTTTTGGCCAAAAAGTGGCCAAAAATTGCATAAAAATCCAAAATTTAGGAGATTTTGGCCATTTTTGGCATATACCACCCCCCACCCTCCGTCGGAAAACCTCCCCCCCCAAATTTTTTGCCCAACCAACCGTATGGCCAGGCTAGTCGCCAGGAACCCCCAAAGGGGGGTCCCGCCCCGAAATTGCTCCCCAAGGGGTAAGAAAATTGCCAAACAATAGGTTATACGACTAGATTTTCCAAAAATTTTCCTACTTCGAATGGTATTTTTCACTTAAAATCACTAATGCTTTTTCTAAAAATGTCCGAAAACGTTATTTATGCTAAAAAAATCACGGTTTTTTATTAAAAAAGGCAAAAATCTCTAAAAAAAGGTCGCTTTCAAAAGTATACGCTCAAGAAAAATCGCATCCACAAGGAGTACCCAATTTGCGTCCACAAAGGTCAGTGAAACATAACCTCCCATTCAGCTATGTGTGGGTAAATGTAGCCCTGTTGTTATAATCAGTATAGTCCCAGCGTTCCCAACTAGGGTTGTGCTCGGGCCATGTCTGCTCTCGGGCTAAGGTAAGCCGATCCGAGCCCGAGAAATCTAGTGGTCAACCCTATTTCCGACCAGCTATGTTGGGAGTACCGACAGCCGACAGCCCACTGTCTAAGTCTACAAACTGAGACCATTGTGGGATCTGACTAGGATCTGACTTTTAGCAACGAAATTTTATGACTAAGTTAAATCATATAGATTCATTTACTTTGTGTGGTTATCTTACTTTGTGTGAATGAATGTTTGTTGAAACTTCCTGCTTTATTCTCTGTCTCTTCTCATCAGTTTTAAATCAAGTGAGCTGTCTTAACATGCACACTGGGGAGACTGGATCTTCCAATCTCCTGTGCTGTATCAAACAAATTTTAACTCTGGCGGCGACAAAAACTTTGCTATTGACTGACCAGAGCCCAGATTAATTCGATCACTGCGACACAGCACAAGCTAAATTATAAACACTAAACTTTAAATTTTGTATGTGTTAATTCTGAGAAAGTAGAGCCCGTTTTGGATAATTCGCAAAGTGCCTGGAATTAACTTTTATTAGCTAGCCAGCTGATGCTTTTGTCGAAGTCTGATCCTCGCTTCTCCGCCTCTCGTCTATAGAATGGACCGCGGAAGGCAGCATGATAAAGGTCACTGACGAGAACCTACATTGCTGGCCATCAAGATAGAAAAATATAAAAGTTGTAAGCTTTTAAGATGTAGGTTTATGCTGAGCTAACGAAAACTGAATCGAGAAACGGACTTCAGATTCGTGTTCTGCGGCCAGCAAAACCCTATATACAACTTTTTAGCATGCCTAATCGTGGACAAAAACGTACAAAACATACATATGACTTGTGAGGATTAGCAGACTCTGACATTCTAATCAATAATTAATATTAAGGCGTTATAACCATAGCTGAGTGAGGCCCACAGTCGAACTCTAAGGTGTTACACTTTAGCAATGAGAAATTAATTAATTATATTCTCATTACATTTAATTCTGATAAATGCAATTCCCCCAAACGAACAGCAGCAACCTGTTTCGATGCCGCTATCCTAGTTCCTACAATCGTCCCATTCGTCAATGAAATGTGCACGAAAAGCTTTATTTAATTCTTTATACAGGAACTGATCACAGGCAAAACACAAATCGACAGTCCAATTTGCGATTTAACCAAACGGATTCAGTCGCCGTCCAGTGGCTTCAGATTCCGCGGTTTTCACGTGACCAGAATCCTGGACGTTCCCGACGGCGTCCACAACGCAGCCCGTGTCCACGCCGCGCTCCACCCCGTTGACCACTTTGGACTGAACATTGCTCCAGTACACACCGTCCTTGTTCCGAACAGCCATTCTAAAAAACCAGTAAAAACTAATCAGCTGTTCGTTTAGAATTTGATATCCACCCCGACGCAACCCCAG
>JASAND010001521.1:0-11671 GCA_030248195.1 Trissonchulus latispiculum
GAGTTAAACGAATTAAAATTAACTCAATCCTTTTCGCCCACAAGGTTAAAAGAGTGAAGTTAGTTTATTTTAACTCGCCTGCAGGGTTAAAGGACATAAAAATTTCAGTGACTTCATTGATTTCGGCTGACTTTCAGTAAACGGCCAACCGGCTTGCCGTTCGCCGACCATCCAACCAGGAACGGTCGACTGACGAATCGAAGATGGCTCCTCTATGGGTTCCTTCATATAAAGAAATATATATATCGTTATATATCGACAATTTCAAGTAGTGTGTTACTTCCAATGAAGGTCTGAAGGTCTAGTAAACCGCTAAGACATAAATCCGGCCGGCCGCCTGGCAGGTTTCCACTCAGCCGGTCAGCAACACTTAACCCCAGTTCTTGTTGTTGTTGTTGTTGTTGTTGTTGTTGTTTGCTGCATTAGACATCACAATATGATGATCATCGGCCGAAGGTACAAACAAAGTGTTAGTACTAGTACAAGGTACTAGTGCTACGCCAAAGGCAAACAGTACTTAGGTTTAAGCTTTCCATGATGTTTATCTTTATGATCTATTTTAAGCAGACCAACTTCTGGCTGAGCTAGATCTCTCGTATTATCGTCTACCGTTTCCTCGTTACTGTCAATTTACATTACTTCATTTTAATTTATGACAATGATTGCAGTAGTTCTCCATTATAGCCTGTCTTGGCTTCAGGTAAACACACAGTCGAGATATCAAACGTTATATTAATTGGCAAACCAAAGATTTTCTGGCACTTTCTGATGGATTAACCTGGCTATCTAATGCGTTGTGTGATCTGAGATAAGAGTAACCTACTGGTTAGAACAGGTCTACAAAACAGAACCGCTCTGGCTTGCTCAGATTGAGTCATATTTGTGGACAATATGTGTTTTATTCTAAACAATTTCTAATTTCTGTTAATATGACTTTTGTCATCTGAGGCCCGTATTCATAAAACGCTGGTATCCATACCAATGGTATCCATACAACTGGTATGGATACCAGTGGTTAGAAAACCAATTGGTTACTTTACCGAATTCACAAAGCTCTGGTTTCCTAACCATGGTTTGCATACCAGTGGTATGGCGGAAAAATGAAAAGCCCTTTCATGTTTAGCAGTGGTATGCATACCACTGGTATCCTCCGAATGAATATGATACCAGTGGTATGCTTTATAATAGGCTGCAGTCAAATAATTAGAAAAACTAAGCGATTATGAATTAATTAAACAATTATATTTAAAAACTAGTTTAAAACTATTATGTTTGTTTTGATTTATATGCTGGAATAAATATTAGAGAATTTATGCAGTTTGATTTTTAAGCCAGTAAAGACATAATACACTACTGATATGATTAGAAAACTGTGGAAATGTCCCATTTTCACCTAAATAATAATTAAAAAACTCCAATTCATTTATTACACCCCATACTCAGGTGTAAAACATATGTCAAACCACCTCCAACGGTGGTTTGCAATTTTAACCATTGGTATGGTACCAACTGTATGGTACCAGTGGTTAAAATGTTTTATGAATTCGCTGTATGCCTGCAATACCACTGGTTAACCACTGGTACCCCTTCTTCCATACCAGTGGTATGGGTACCAACGCTTTATGAATACGGGCCTCAGTTTGATTCAACATGTGCAGTTTGACTGAACATATACTTCTCCCACCGAAATTAACGTAACAAGTAGTTAGATCAACTCTGCAAAGCAGTTTTCCTAAAATCATTGAAGAAAAACTGGGAAACTGTTGTCAGATATGAACGTTATATGTTCAGCTACAGCCATGCCGTTATTTGAGGGGACAAAATTTTCTTTAAGTTTTCTTTCATTTTCTTTTTCTTTTTCTTGGGAAAGAAGAAAATTGCAATAGCGCAAGCTAAGATTTGACAGCTGTCTGCGTCAATGATATAAACAATATGCATAAGAGCGAAAATATGTACGCTAGGCATAGGTGAAAAGTGCAAGTGTTGCAATAGTTTAGACTTAGCCCAGCATGAAGTCATTAATCAAATTGTGAAATTCAAGGAAGATTTTCTTTTTCTTTTTCTTTATTTAAAGAAAATTTCTCATTTCCTTTCCCCTCAAATAACGGCATGGCTGTAGATTGGTGGCATTATCAGTAGCTTTTCAAACTACTATATTTAAATTGACAAAGTGTCACTTGAAGTGTAACTTGACTTCCTACCGAAATAAGTGTACCCTAAAACAATATCACTCCAAGTCATTACCAGTGCCATTTAACGTTGTTCAAGTCAATTAATGTTGCCAGTTACCGTTTAATGTACATAAAGCTTGTCTCAAGAAAATACACTAGGCTAGGTCCAAACTGTTTAACAGCCGCACTACCTAAATGAACTGAAAACAGGAGACTGAGCATAATAGTGCCTTGTAGAAACTTGTAATTATTTTGACACAACAAATTGCTTAACATTTAATATACTGCACAAATTCCAAGAATTTGTGAACGGTTTCGCCTTGAGATGAAAAGTTATAGAATCTTTTATAAAAGTCTAAAGCTCAGAAGAAGCTACACTAATAAAGCTTGGCCTAAAAAACATAGCAAGTGCTTTCACAAAGCTATGTTCACAGTTGCAAACACAGGTTAGAATAACCTTTCACTATGCGCAAACTGAAGTGATGCCCACTCTTCCAGAAGCGAATGTAAATTTAAGCAAAACAAATTTAGGAGAAAGAAAGAGTGAGCACGAGAACACAAAAATAATTTAACAAAATATTCAGGCTTCGCAAAAGAGTAAGCCACCAAATTGTTTCTGTTCATTGCATTCGGCAAAAAGACTTTGAAGCTAAGCACAGTCTAAGCCACATCCAAGCTTAAATCAGAAAAAACTGGTTCAATTAAGTAAAGCTTACGTGCCTTTGCCCGGTCTAAGCCATATCAAAGCTTAAATTCAAAATAACTATACTCTCAGCGAAAGCTTTACGCACCATAATCCAGCTAAGCGGGATCCATTCACGTCAACAAGTTTCTTTAGAATGTCAATCTGAATTTGAATAAAGCTAGGCAGCGCATTTCCAGCTGTCCTAAGCCCAATTCCGTGGAAAGATTCTGAGGCAAAACTAATGTCTTAAACAAATCTGCGGAATCTTGCTTGGTTTGGGTGCTCTATGTTTTTGATAGACGCAATGGGGGGTAGCTAACAGCAAACCAGATTGCAGAAACCTGCACCCCGTTTGGGGGGAGGTGGAGTAAAGGATTATGGTACTTTTTTCCGAAAAAGGAAAAATAATGGTGCGTAACCAAACGTGTTTCTATGATTTTATGTTTGCATTTGCCAAATTGTTCCCATTTCGTGGAGGAAGGGTTGCTAAAAGAGGTCCAAGTTCGGTGGAAGGGGTAGCCAAAAAGGATACCCGTTGGGTGGGGGAACGTAGGCAAAAGAGGTCCCCGCTTGGCTGGAACTCGCAAACAGCCAATGAGATTTAGGCCCTATTTCGTTAAAGATTAAACGGATTGGATTAAAATTAATCCTCATTAAAGAAATAGCACCTCGGACTAAATGGATTAAAATTTAATCCACCGAGTTAAACCGATTAAATTTAATCCTATTTCTTTAATGCACCTAGAACCAAAATTTTAATCTAATACTATTTCTTTATTCACACTTCGGATTAAAAAACCAACCAACCACCAAAAAACCATCTTTAAAGATTAAGTTTAATCCGTTTAATCCGTCGCCTGCATTTTCAGCTAATTTTTAATCCGCCTGCAGCTACGCAGATTAAACGGATTAAAAGTTGGCGGATTAAAATCTTTAATCGCTGTTTCTTTAATGGCGGATTAAACGGATTAAACTTGACTCGTTTAATCCCAGGATTTAAAATGGTTGGATTAAACGAGCTAATTTTAATCCGTGTAATCCGTTTAATCCACCATCAAAGAAACAGCTGTTAAAATTTTAATCCGGCTGAATTTTAATCCGTTTAATCCGACCATTGGAATCTTTAAGGAAATAGACCATTAGCCAATCTTTGCCGGTCATATGCACCCCATCACCAACTTTGCATTGTGGTTGGAGCACCGTTATACTATACACGCAATATACTGAAGAGGAACCCTCTGGTGGCTTAGACTTGTTCTAATGTATTGTGCAATATGCACTCTTGCTCTTATCAAAGGATTGCCTGAAATTGTGTAAAATGTATACTAACCGTTGTCTACTGTTAGAAAATTTCAATCAACTTAATATTCTGACATAATCGATAATTGGGTGCCCGAATTCCCTGTTTCCTAAAATATATAACAGGTATTGAGATTGCTTAAGACAACTTTTATTGTTTAAAACAAACTTAACTAGGTAATTTTAACTATTTAACTAAATCATCAGAAGAAAACTTCTTTCAACTTTCCAGAAATTGTGACCAAACTTTGCGAGAAGTGGCTTGTTAACGAAGTAATATGCTAACAGAGAATTATAGTTCAAGTAGCCTTGGTGTTTTGATGTTTTAGCGTTTAGTTTGTAACTTTATTATCCCCATATGTGGCAGCCAGTGTTAACCCATGGCGTGAACATAGAAGGGTTTGATATAGTGTTGAGATCTGAATCCAAAATACAGAAGTGTTTCTGGATCATTACGTCGTTTACATTCATTGGAATCGGGTGTATTTCATGCAGTCGGCTGGTTAGAACATATATAAGACAAGATAAGCATACCAATGTTCATACCTGAACGGGAGGTCAAATTTCGCTGACCCTTGTGGAAGCAAATTTGGGTACCCCTTTTGAGAGCGATTTTTCTTAGAGGTACTTTTGAAAGCGATTTTAACCTATTTTTGCCATTTATTAGCAAAAAACGGCAATGTTTAAGTGAAAACACGTTTTTCGGACGTTTCTTAGCTGAAAATAGTACTTTTAAGTTAAAAATTCCGGCGAAGCCGGAAAATGTTTGGAAGTTTTAAATCTTAGAACCTATTTTTTGGGCTATTTTCTTACCCCTTGTGGCCAATTTTCTTACCCCTTGTGGGAGCAATTTCGCGACCCCTAGTGGGCAACTTCGCCGAGGGGGGAAATTCCCCCCTTTCCCCCCCCCCTTGTCCACCTGTGCCAATGTTCATTATGTAACTCAGACGGAAAATCAACTTCCTAGTGTCATTGTTTGCCCATTCGAACGGTAGGAACGCGTTGTATAACGCATTATTAAATTATTGTCACTTTAGTTTGGATATGAACTTCTTCTAGCTTGGTGCGTCTGTAGCCTCGGTAGTTCAGTTGGCAGAGCATCGAAGCGTTAATTCGAAAGTCGTGGGTTCGAGTCCCACCCGGGGCCAAAATTTCTCGGGTATCAGGTGCTGAAGTGGCAATTTCATTTCTTAAATTACATTATTTTTTACAACAAAGAGTGATGTCGTAGCCGTAGGAGTACACTGGTCCGGGGAGGTTTGGCTTGTTTGGGCCTCTTCACTTTCTGGATAGTCCACGTGTGGGATGTCCGTGGGTGCTACTAGCTGGGAAAATTTCCTTAGCATCATGCATCTTAGCCAGCCTCTTCTAAAATTTCGTGCCTTGTTTGCTAGTCATTTTGTTCTATCTTTATTCAAAGCCCTTGTCAAGAAAACTGGATTCTTTTTCACACTTCTGTATTTCCTAGTTCCCGTCTCGTGAAAAATTTGTTGTCGCCCTTGGCAAGTCAAGCTAATACCGCTGGCTGCTATGATTGTTCCATCCCATTTTAACCATTCGTATTTAGTCATACTTGTTTGGGCTAGCAAGGCTAAATCATTATAAGTGTACATGTAATATCAGTTACTGGTAAGACTCCCCACAGGGTGGTTCTAGATCGCTCATGTCCCGGAGGGAAATTTTGGGAGATGGTGCGGAAAACCGGATTGCCTCGTCAAAAAGGATTCGGTTATATCGCAGACTACAACTTATCAGCGCAAGTATACGCTGGATATACAATTAATGAAATTTTTATATTCACTGGATAACGTTAGGTTTTGTACTTTTAGATATAATCTGAGCAGACTACAGGAGTTCATCAATGTCATACCTGAGGTTAAGGACCATCTCTGGGCAGTTGATACGATTCTTACAACTTTTACCTATACGACAAACATTTTTGGTTACTTTGATCTGTTTGGAAAGCAGCTCGAGCGCTTTAGTAAAGCAATTGAAATAATTGATCATTTTGACAACTACCTGGAACAGTCTCACCTAGTACCGACATATGTTCTCCGTAATGCAAGCTACAAATGTAGAGATTTGGTAAAAGGTTGTGTTATCGACGCCCAACGGCCTGTGCTCGTAAAATCTTGTTGCAGTGATGATGTTAGCGTTATACATCCGTTATTAATTAATGTTATTAATGGAATAACGCAAAAGATAGCCGGGATAACGGGTGGTAGGCTGTTGTAATTAATAGTTTCACTGAAGGGGTTTTGAGCTGGGATGCACAAAGTTGCATGCCAATAATATGGTATTGGGTAACATTGCCAATCGTTCTGGCTGGCATGGCTATGTTATTGGGATAGTCGAAGTTCTCTGTGTGGTACTCGAAGTCGAACTCAAAGTAGGGAAAACTTAGTTGAACTGTTGAGCATTATTTGATGGATAGAGTCAGTTTGTGTTGTAGGATTGGTTATCCATTTAACGCTCCCGTCTCATCCACTGAGTCAATACCAGCAAACTCTTGTGGCACAAAACTCTGGATTCATTTTGATGTTTCTGGATGGGAAGGGAAGATGGACAAGAGAATCTATTCACGTCTTGCCTAGTGCAACCAGTTCTATTACTTTGGAGCAGGTGAAACAAAAGGCAAAATAACTTCATTAGAGCAAATTATAAATCCACTCGTCAGTTATTTCTTTACTAGTGTTCAAGTTTTTAATGTTGCATATATTCAGTTTTTATTATCGATAATACAAATCTGTTTAGTTCTAGATTTTTCCGTAAACAGGGTCTATTGAAATCGAAAACCATTAACAAGAAAATTGCTTTGTCTATTATTCATTACTCAACGACTTTAGCTAACCAGTGAAATCTTCTTGCTGTCCTTTTTAGGTTCAGTACAGGAGGATCAGCACAAGAAACGACTTGTGTGATTCTCAGTCTAGTAGTCATCAAGTTTGCTTAACGAACTGCGTTACTTCAAATCTGCTGAACTCGGCTTCCAGCAACAGGAAGGTATGTAGACCGTGTAAGACATACCTGATGATGAATGCTACCGCATTTAAAAATCTGCCCGTGTGCTCTACAAAGCAATCAGCAGCCTGTCTTGCTTTGCCATTCCTGTTAAGTGAAGCTGTCGATGATTCTTCTGTGAAACAATTGGCCAGCTGTCAGAGGAAATGTTATCCTGTGTGTGACGAAGTGTACTACAGAAAAGTAGTTTCTTACTCAAGGCAAGTGGGTCCAGTTATGTTATATACGATTGTATGGACACGTTTGGAGTATTTAGATTTGTCTTCATTCGCTATTGCAATGTAATCTTTCCCTTTATGTTTTGTGTAGAGTGCCGATTTTGTTATCGAGTAATGACATATAGGAATGGAAAGCAAGCCATATACCATATGTTTATTGCAAGTTACGTGAAAGAAAATGGCACACTTTACATTGAGAGTATTCAGAACCTAACCAGCTGAACTGTATTTGCACACACAAACATTCATATGGACTTACTGAGTTATACTGCAAATGCCTCAGGATTACAGTTGACAAAATTTCGTTTAGACTTAGATCAAACACTGAAAATAACAACTCAAATACAGCTGTGATTCATCTTTCCTTCCAGTCCTTTCAAAGAATAGTAACATCACAACAACTGAAATATGACCTGTTTGATGTTGTGGCGGAAATTGGCGGAACACTAGGGATTTGGGTAATTGTTTTCACGCAGCTGCCTCAACCAACACGTATACACTATGTTGAGAACTGATGTGGACGCTAGATAGGAATAAATGTACAATTTGTATGTACAATAGGTGTGCAAATAATGTACAATATGAAGAAATGTGCCATGTGTTAACGAGTAGTATAATTTAACCATATGAAAGATAAAACTAGGACGATTTCGACAGGGAAAATGCAATAAGCTTAATAAAAGTCTTCATCTTTCCGGTTCAGATAATACATTATGGCAGTTATCTTCAGCCATAGAGGATAAAAGAAGGAGACTATCAATGCATAGTTTTTGGGATTTTGTCTCCCATTAGGGCACTGTATCGTTAGGGCACTCTGTCGCTTCAGTTATTGCACTTAATCTTTAATAACAAATTTCGTTAGGGCTCCGCACACAGAGAAATTGATACTGTTTAAAAATTTGTGTAAATTGGTGGATAACCTGTATCATTGTACCTTTGTGCATGTATCCTCTATTTCTCCTTGTTTAGTAACAATAGATTTGTTAAATTAATTAATTTAGTGTGATTTTCAAAATTTTAAATTATGTTCAGGAATTGTAATTTCTCTCTATACATGTTTGCATTTTGCATCAGCCCTATTAGCAAAACCTTGGCAATATCATAGAAAGAATGAATTCGAATTTTTAAAAATAGGAATTTTAAATTACTAAAACAATTGAAATGCCAAACATTAAACTGTATGTCCTACTGAAATAATAATATATACGAACTCAACTATTTCGCACTAATTGGTTTTTGTACTTTTAACATGTTAACTAACTGCATAATTAATTGTTCAAAATATTCATAATTCAAAGTAGTCATCCAGTACGACACAATCTAATCTGAAACATCGAAGGAACACGTAAAGGTTGCCCTAACGGAACCGTGCCCTAATGAAACAGTGCCCTACCGAAACAGCCATATATCTTGTATCCAAGATCTGCTTTTTCAATTTCTTCAGTTTTGACTAATGTCAGGCGTAATTAGTTTTAAGTTAGCAACACAGCAATGGCGCAAAACGTGGGCCGGCCGGTGTCGTATACGTTTTGTCACCTATGCTAAAATGTCACCTAAGCTAACATTTTTACGGAAAAGGCCCGTTATTTTCTCCTCAATTCAAATTGCACTGGATAGCTCTTGCAAAGACGATTGTTTTGATATAAAGTAATGGGGCAATTAAGCTAATTATAGCTGCTAAGTAACACTTAAAATTAATCTAGGAAATTGACAAATTTTCAGGGAAAACTATCATGTTGTATATCATTCGACAGGTCTTGATGAGGCAGATTGTGAAGGAACTATGCCGAATTAAACTAGCAATACCAAGAGTACACAATGATAAGAGTATGACAAGCGTCACACTCTGTGCAGTGAAGGCCAAAACTATGCTATGCGCGCTATCAGCTGACCCCCCTACGAATTGACCCCCTCACACACCGCCCCTATACGGGAACGTGGTCCAAACGGGGGTCGCTCACTGCTTTGCATAATTACACGCAGAAATTAACAGGGATCCAATTTGGGGAGGGAGTTTAAGCGTCTATGTTTAACACTTGTATGTAAAAAACATGCTAAACGAGTGAGTGACCCCCGTTTGGGACCATGTACCCATATAGGGGCGGTGTGAGAGGGGTCCATTCGTGAGGGGAGTCAGCCGATAGCGCGCATAGCATAGTTTTGGCCTTCGCTGCATAGAGTGGGACGCTTGTCATACTCTTATCATTATGTACTCTTGGCAATTCGTAATAGCTCCACATGTTAACGATAATTGGGGTTACCGGCTAAAGTTTCGGCCAGCTTATAAAAGACAGAATTTCGTGGAGAGTTTATTATTCAAGTTAGGTATGGCAATGTATATATTTTCTGACAGCTCATAAATAAGCGATTTCAAAATTTTAAAATTTTAAAATTTAAAATTTTATAATTTTTAAAAACTGTAAGGAAAACAAATAATAAACCAAATGTAGTTGAGTTTGGTATCAAATTAAAGGACTCGTTCAGGAGAACACAAATATGTATAAATTAAGTGAATTTGGGTCGGCACATGGTTCCAGTGTGCCCATACCCCGCAAAATAAAAGTTGCTCCGATCGCTACAAACTTGGGCTCATTTGAAAACTCATCACGCTGAGTGAAAGTTGTAATTGGGTCATCGCTCACAAATGCTGTTTGCGAAAGCTATCCCTCTTTAAAGATGCTATCCTTCTATCCGCATGCCTAGACAATCTAATTTAAACAAACTTCAAAGGAGCCGACTTTCGACGTTTGTTCAAATTAGCTTATCTTACGCATGAATGAAGATCCAAAGCTGCAATTTTCCAAACTTGTGTATTATGATGAGGCGTAAAATGTAGCACAATCGCTTGACTTGATTCAGCTCACAGCTTTCACTAGCATGGATTAAACCCTCCAAAAGTTAAAACCCTCACTCGCTATAATTGGGTCATCGCTCAAAAATGCTGTTTGCGAAAGCTATCTCTCTAAACCCCAAAAATAGGTAGTTTTTGAGCTTTTAGAGGGTTTAATCCATGGTAGTGAAAGCTATGAGCTGAATCATGTCAAGCGATTGTGCTACGTTTTGCGTCTCATCATCATACACAAGTTTGGAAAATTGCAGCTTTGGATCTTCAAGCATGCTTAAGATAAGCTAATTTGAACAAACATCAAAAGTCGGCTCCTTTGAAGTTTGTTTAAATTAGCTTATCTTAGGCATGCGGATAGAGGGATAGCATCTTTAAAGAGGGATAGCTTTCGCAAACAGCATTTTTGAGCGATGACCTTATCATAACTTTGACTTAGCGTAATGAGAGTTTTCAAATGAGCCCAAGTTTGTTGCGATCGTAGCAACTTTTAATTTTCGGGATATGAGGCCGCTGGAACCACGTGCTGCCCCAAATCCACTTTATTTATACATATTCATGTTCTCCTGAACGAGACCTTTAATTTGATACAGAACTCAACTACATTTGGTATATTATTTGTTTTCATTACAGTTTTTAAAAATTATGAAATTTTAAATTATCAAAATCTTGAAATTTTGAAATCGCGGATTTATGAGCTGTCAGAAAATATATACATTATCTAAACTTGAATAATAAACTCCACGAAATTCTGTCTTTGGTCCAGTTTGAGTTTGCTAGATTTTGGTTTAAGCTGGCCGAAACTTTAGCCGATAAACCCAATTTTTGGTAACATGTGGAGCTATTACGTATTGCTTGTTTAATTAATCGGCTTAGTTCCTTCACAATCCGCCTCATCAAGACCTGTCGAATGATATACAACACGATAGGTTTCCCTGAAATTTTGTAAATTTCCTAGATTAATTTTAAGTGTTAGTTAGCAGCTAGAATTAGCTTAATTAGCTTCTTTTTCGGGACATGGGCCCGCGCTGGAACCACGCTGGAACCAAAAATCTACTTAATTTATACATATTCGTGTTCTCTTGAAAGAGACCTTTAATTTGAAATCAAAAATTCGTCCTTGTAGGAGCTATCCAATGCAATTAGAAATAACGAGATTCGAAAATTAACGGACCCTTTCTGTAAAAGTAGCTTAGGTGATATTTTAGCATAGGTGACAAAATACTATACGACACCGGCGCCGACCAGCCCAAGTCGCGACGCCGGCAGGCCAACCTGTGCCGGCACATACCTGCCGGTTTTAATGCTTACATGCTTACTTTTCGCCGGTTATCCAAAATACAATTAAATATATAAGATATTAACAGATTTGAAGGCAGATTGTAAAAGTTTAAGTCAATATGCCACAAGAGACTGACACCGGTCGGCCGGTGTC